>MKEJ01081748.1:0-11322 GCA_001753735.1 Embelia ribes | reverse complement strand
CCCATACGATTTCTGATCATTTCAGTTTACCCCTCGAGGTATCATAAATTACACTTGGCCCCTGTTTATAATCCATATTTGGTTTTTATGTATAATGACCATATTACCCTTACTTTATCCCTTATTTTCTTAATTTAAAAGCTTATAATACATAAGAATTCTCCTGTTTTTAGGAAAAATATATTACATTTATTAATACAATAGATTTGTTTAACAAATTATAACAAAAAACTATATAAAGGATACTATTTAAGGGGTATTTTAGTGATTTATTGAATTTTTATTGAAAAATAGTCTTCATTTCATTTTGCCCCTGAAAAATTGGGGATTAAGGGCAATGGATATAGAACCTTAGGGGGATAGTGTAATTTCCGAAACCTCAGGAGGTATTCTGAAATTATTAGAAATCTCGTGGGGGCATATTATAATTTACCCTTTCTGTAATAGCAAGTCTAGTAACCAGAACACGCGCTATTAAAATTTAGGGTAAATTACATTTTACCCCCATGCAGTTTCTGACAATTTCAGTATACCTCTGAGGTCTCGAAATTTACATCTTCCGGGCCTGCGGTTTATGAGTACGTTGCACTTTACCCCCAATATTTTTGGGGTAAAGTGAAAGTTAGCTAGGTTCCATGAATGACCTTAATAAAGACCAAAATACCCTTTTATCTGGAACCCCTAATCTAATATTATTACCCAATAATAAATAAAATGATTAATATTTTCCCAAGTGGGAATGTTAATTTACACACAAGCGTGTTATTATATTCTTGATCAATAGAATGACTGTTATTAATCCTATTTTGGTGTCCAAGTGCAATAATTAGCATGGGCAGATGAACTAGTATAATTTTTTATTTATTTATAGTTACAAATTGCTAAAAACTATGTGGTATAATTATATACATAAAAATAGAGTAATTTACAGTTTGCCCCCATGAGGTTTATGAAAATTTCAGATTAGCCCATGACGTTTATGAAATTACACTATCCCCCATGAGATTTATATATTGATTTCACTTTATCCAAACATTTTGGGGGCAAAATGAAATTCAGCTTTAAAACCATAAATTACCCTTAAAATTACCATAATAACCCTTATCTAGCATTCATTCTCTATTTTTTTTTTAATTTCTTAAAATTAGATTTTATAATTTCATAAATAAATTGATTGTATAGTATATTGTTTATCTAATTTTCATAATTATTAATTTCAAAATAAATAAAATAAAGCAATAATAATATGTGTAAAATGGTCTTTCCACATGAAATTCAAGCTTTAACTATGTCATGTGGGCAAAATATAATTTCAAATACCTCAGGGGATATTCTAAAATATTCAAAAACCCCATGGTAGCAAAGTGTAATTTACCCATAAAAATATTGTACTTTCCTCATACCATGCTGGGATTTTTTTCTTTCCAAATATAAGCTTCAAAATATTAAATAAGCCAAAAGAGTGAGGATAGTATTTTCTTTACCCAAGTAAGTCAAACTTGTTATTTAAGATACCTTAGGAGGTATTTTTAAAAATTTCAGAAACCTCATTGTGGCAAAGTGTAATTTACCCCAAAATTTTCAATTTGGATTTTGCAAGTTGCGCCTTTAACTTGCGGTTTGTGGGAAGAAGAAATTTGACTAATACGTTGAAAGGCTATGCTTTTGCGTCAGGGTCCATTCATTGCATCTTTTTTTAAAAAAAGGATAAATTTTAACCCATTTGACTCTCGTTTTAATCTGTCCTGTATCTTTTCATTTATTTTTATTTAGTCATTATCATTTTAATCTCATTTTAATTTATCCCATATTTTTCAATTCATATCCATATATTTGTAATTTCTTGCCAATATACCCCAATTGTTTTTCTCATTTCAATTTACTTCATTAATAGATTTAACTTTAATTATAAATATCTTATAAAAGTAATATCATATCATTTCTTTAAAAGAAAATTGGTATGTGAGTAGATTAGTTAAGGACAAGTGATCAATAAAACGCATCTTTTTAATATATCATAAATATTTAATTATATTGGTAAATTGACTAAATAATATATTTAAAAAATACATTAAAAATGATATACAACATGTAAATGATCGATTTTTCCGTCAAAACACTTTTAAGAAATTATTTCTGTTATTTCAATCACCTGTTATATTATAATAGAAAATTTTTATAATTATAAGGGTAAATTCAAATGAAACAGATTAAAATTATCATGGATAAATCGAAATATGCGAGGTAAATTGAAACAAGAATAAAACAATAGGAGCAAATTGAAAATAATAAAAAGATAGGAGCCAAATTGAAATGAGAAGCAAATAATAGGGGATAAAATGAACTTTATCCTTATTTTTTTTTCCAATTGTATTATACACGGTAATATTAATGGTATGAAAGAAAATATTATGAGATCATAATGGATAATTTAGTGAATACATATCATTTTCCCGTAATTAAAGTTATTTAATAAATATTTTTAATCTATGTGTAATATTGCAAAAATTTAGTTTATAAGGATACAAAAACTATTTTTTAAATCAAGTTTGGATTGTGAAATATATTTCTTCTTTTTTTGTTATTCGTGAAATCTAATTGATAAACATATCTTAATATAACAAATATTTTTTATCAAATTATTTATTAGTTACATATTATATAATTATGTCATTGTTTTGAGCACAAGGGGACATAGATTTTATTTGGTCCAAATATTATTAGGTACGTACATATATTATAACTTAATTTTCTTAAATTTTTATAATAATGAATAAGATATTCCAAAGTTTTTAATAATTGAAAAATAACTATCTTAGTTGCATTGCCCAAATGCTTATTTTACTATTTATTTTACAACTTTTAGTACTTATTTATTGTTTGGATAATTGACTAACCGTATTATTGAAGTAGAAAAACTTTTTCATAATTTACTTCTATGCTGCATTTTATTGATCTATTCCATTTTGAAACTTTAGAAATATTATATCTGCTATACAATGTAAATCAGTTATATTTCATTAAATTTTTAAGAATCTTATAAAAACTTAACAATTTTCACGTCTATTTTAACAGATTTTTTTGAAAAAAAATTAATAAGATGAGAAATTATTATCCTTAAAAAAAAAAAGCTCTTTGATGAGGAGAGTTAATGTGCCTTAAGAATTTTTGGAATTAAGTTTTAGAAAAAAAATAGAGAAGCGTAAGGTGATAGAAATAATGTGAGTTTTTTAGAGAATCCAAATTATGCGTGTATTTTATGTTTTCGTTTTTTTCGGCCTTTGGTATTTGTTTTTTCGTGTTAGAAATACGGACATGAAGTTTTTTTTTGGGTCAAATGTTGGAATTCTTGTAATGGTTATATATGATAGTTCTTTAATGTATTTTTTGTTTCCTTTTTCTGCCAAACTTTGGATTTTTTTATTTTTAAAATTTTTTTCTTTTCTTATTTTTGTTTCCTTTTTTTGGGTCAAGTTTTGATTTATTTTTCATCAAAGATATCATATCTATTATTTTAAATTTGTTTTCTTTTTTTTGTTCTTTTTGGTTTTTTTTGAAGATCAATGTAATCCGGCTATAAAGAAGTACACGTGGCACCCATTAACCAAGTATAGCTTTTATATATATATAGTCTAGTGCACAACGCTTTTGCGTTGCAGGGTTTTGAGAGGGTAAGACTACATTTATAGGGATGCCCTTTTATGTGAAAGGCAAAATTTATTTTATTATTTTCAGTTTTGCGAATGTTGTTGCTCACTTCGATAGCGGCACATTCATTTTAATGTTTAGCGTCAAATAAGAGCAATGAACTCACCAACCAATTTGATAGAAGTTGGTTGGCTGGTTATTTGATTTGAAAAAGGGCCCTTCTGCTATATATTATTATTGAAAAATGCAGATTTTAGGACAATGACTAAAATTCAATCCACATTTATCACTTAGAGCCATTGTGATATTATTGTTTACTGGCTGCTTCTGTTCTTCCTAGCCCAAGTTGTTTGGTAAACTTGAAGCTTCCTATTTTTAATAATTTGCTTATGTTTTTCTTATGGTGCTCTTAGAAGCTGCCTTAGGAGTGCTTTCAAAAGTTGTTTCTGCCTTAGGGGTGTTGGGATTTAGTCGTCGATGGGGGGATGAGTTGGTAGAAATCTTATTGGACTCGTGCTTTAAGCTGATACATTTGGGAAGGAATTTATTCAATTAGAATTGTTCGTTATGTCTGACTGTTAACTGGCCTTGCCTCTTTGTTAAGTCTGAAGTTTTCATCTCAATCCCATAAGTATGAATTTGACCTTACCTTGTCTATCTAAAAACTGGTTCATATTGTTGATTTCTTTTCTCCAAAATCAGATAATGCTATTATCACACTGACACAGTGCCATTATGTTTGTCTCGCCGTTATGAGGTGTGTACACAGAAACGTTGTTTTTTGGCTTACCATGTGTGTGAATTTAGTTGCTTTCATGTCATGTAACTTAAGGTCTGATTTCTAAGGGAAAATTTGTTACTCGCATGGCGTATTAGCCAATTATGTTCTGCTTTATGCTTGAATCAATAAGATTAGTGGTTCCCTTTTGTTAGCCTGTAACTTGTCTGAGAGTATATTATTGATCTGTAGAGGAAAAACTAGTTCCCCTTTATTATGGGCTTTAGAACCTTTCGGTTTGTTTGTCATTCGTCTTTCTGACCGCATCTCACTGTCTTGGACTTGCTTTTAAGTTGTAAAAGATAGAATTGCACAGGCTGTGGATGGTTAAAGAATTTCCGATTGAAAAAAATAAGAGTTGATGAAAGTATTGTTTTGAAGTACCGACTTCAGTTGAATTCACCATAATCTTCTTGTTCAACAGATTGTAAGATGGCAGCGACAACGACAACTACCTTTTCAATCGGATCAACAACGACCTTCGCCTCTAAATCCAACTCAGCTTCTCAATCACGAGCTGCTGGTGTGAGACTCAACAACAAGAACGCCCTCAAGAGTTTCAGTGGCCTCAAGACTTTATCATCCATTAGCTATGAATCTGAATTATCCTTCTTTGGCAACGAAAGCTGTAATGCCCTTCGAAGCTCTTACACTGCAAAAGCTCAGAAAACAAACAATAAATATTGGAACAACCTTCAGATTTCGGCATCGTACAAAGTTGCAATCCTCGGAGCTGCTGGAGGAATCGGCCAGCCTCTTTCTCTCCTGATCAAGATGTCTCCTTTAGTCTCTGCTCTTCACCTTTATGATATCGCCAATGTGAAGGGAGTTGCTGCTGATCTCAGCCACTGTAATACACCCTCTCATGTTCTGGATTTCACTGGAGCTGGTGAATTGGGCAACTCTCTAAAAGGTGTTGATGTGGTGGTCATCCCCGCTGGGGTCCCGAGGAAACCAGGCATGACCCGAGATGATCTGTTCAATATCAATGCTAGTATTGTGAAAAACCTAGTCGAGGCGGTAGCGGATAACTGCCCAGATGCCTTCATCCATATCATCAGTAACCCGGTTAACTCGACAGTGCCCATCGCTGCTGAGGTTTTGAAACAGAAGGGTATATATGACCCGAAGAAGCTTTTCGGTGTTTCCACTCTCGATGTTGTGAGGGCAAACACTTTTGTAGCTCAGAAGAAGAACCTCAAGTTGATCGATGTGGATGTACCCGTTGTAGGGGGACATGCTGGGATTACCATTCTACCTTTGCTCTCGAAAACAAAGCCCTCTGTTAGTTTCACTGATGAGGAAATTCAAGAGTTGACCGTGAGGATCCAGAATGCTGGTACTGAAGTTGTGGAGGCGAAGGCTGGTGCAGGGTCTGCCACCCTGTCAATGGCTTATGCAGCTGCTAGATTTGTGGAGTCCTCTCTTCGTGCCCTTGATGGAGATAGCGATGTGTATGAGTGCTGTTATATTCAGTCTGAGTTGACTGAGCTTCCGTTTTTCGCATCTAGGGTTAAGATCGGGAAGAAGGGTGTCGAGGCTGTTATTTCTTCTGATCTCGAGGGATTGACTGTGTACGAACAGAAGGCTCTTGAGGCACTTAAGCCTGAACTGAAGGCTAGCATCGAGAAGGGAGTTGCTTTTGCCCAGAAGCAAGCTGTTGCTGCTTAAAGAGTTCAAGCAGCCGAAGCCACTTATAATAATATACAGTTTTTGACCTGATGAGGTATTCATCAGTCAGGTACTCTGATTTTGCTGACCGATTGGAAGTTTTGTTGCCCTTTTTCTGATTCCTTTTGTGTTTGAAGAGCTTCTTTGCTTAAAGAGAAATTACGAGTTGGTGGTATATTAGTGTTGTAGACTATTGTTGTTATCGGCAATTCTGTAGTTTTTCTTCAATAAGAATGTCAGGTACTTTTTATAGCACCCAAAATCTCAAATATTGTTTTGAATGTGGCATTCTATTCACACGTATGTGTGCTTTTATAACATGTGATAAGTGTGTTTAATTGTACCGCATATCATTTCAATGAAATTTCAACCAACCAACTTTTGAGTTACTTATTGATGTGGTGTCTGATCGTGTCCACGCTATTATATTATATGCAGCAAACCTGGTTTGATAGAGCCTACTTAACGAAGGCATGTAACATTTTTAAACTCGCCAAACTATTTTTTCACTTGCAAAAAGTGAAGCTTTATTCAATCCAAGTACAACATAAGAATTTTGTGGGGCAATTGTGCCGTGGTCAGAATCGGAAGAAATAAGTAGAGTGTTCTGAGGAAAGCCAGGCGTCTCCATCCATAAATTTCAAGTTCTACCACGGCAAGGTCCAATCGTAAGACGTGTGAAGAAAACCCCTTGAAATTATTTCTCGAAAATTCCATATGCTACCAGTGGTTAATGATGTTCGTCTTGAAAACCATACATTATATGTGATAAGAACCAAAAATAGACCCTTTAAGGGGAGGGAAAACTAGACGGGTTAAGTGCAGTTTGTCCCTATCCTTTGCTTCTTGTTTTAATTTGCTCCCTGTTTCTTTCTTTATTTCAAATTTCCCCTTGTTGTTTTCAATCTCATCTCAATTGACCTCTTATTTTTTAATTTTTTGTAATTTATTTCCTATACTTTTAGTCTCATAATTTATCCATACATTTTTTTTTTTTTTATCTTATTTCAATTTGCCACCATCGTTAATAGATTTAATATTAATTAAATATAACTATTGAAATGATAATTTAAAATTTTTTCAGAATTTTTTTAGTGTGTAAAGAGTTTGGCTACGTGATAGATGATCGGTTTAATGTGCCTTTAAAATGTTTATAAATATTTAATTATTAAGATAAATTGAATAAATAATATGTTAAACAATGCATTAAAAAGGTTATATGAACTATAAATGACCAATTTTCCATCAAAATATTTTTGTTAATTTCCAACTGTTATTTCATTCGCTTATAATATTTTCATAATGAAACATGATAATTATAGGGGCAAATTGAAACGAGACAAAAATGATAGGGGTAAATTAGAAAAAGGAAAAAAAATATACAAAATAGATTATAATAACTAAACAAATAACGACAAATTGAAACAAGACTGCAAACGATAAAAGACAATTTCAAACAAATGAAAGAGTAGAGGATAAATTGAAACGAACTCCAAAAGATTGGGTTATGGGAATTGGTCTTTACCCAAAATTAGAATGCATACAACTCATCATAGGTGGTTCAAGGAGGGGGCAAGAAGATTCCACGGCCGCCCTTGGCCCCCCGAAATTCCTCTAAAGTATCTGCAGAAAATTTAATTTTTTTTTATTTCGCTCTTAAGAACCCTTGAAGAAAAAATTATATAACGTAACTCAAGTGGGAGGGGCCACGGCCACCCTTGGTCCCTCGAAATTCCTCTAAAATATTTACAGAAAATTTAAAATTTTTTTATTTCACTCTTAAAAAAAAATCATATAACATAATTCAAGTAGACTCAACCCTTCGTATCCATAAATTTTTGGTCCACCATTGCAACTCATCTCTTGAGAGGGAACTATGTTTGGCATTAAAGTTATTTCATAGGTCTCCATAGCTTGAACGTGTGATGTTGCTACAACTGGCAGATCCACGTTGTTAATCGATCTTGGCGTGAGCTTCAAAGCTTTTGCTGTTTCCATCAATAGCAAGCCTTTTTACAAGTTGAAATCATGTTTTCCCTTAGCATCCTCTAGTTGTCTAATATCTTTGTCTTCCACCAAATTACAAGAACTAAAAAAAATTACTATAACAATTTTTAGATATAAACATACTAATAGTATTTTGTTCTCAATTTATAATAATTTGTCCTGAAATCACAGTAATTTTTGTATATTGAAATGAAAAAAAATCTTGTATTGAGAGGACTTCCAAATTGAAAATACATACTTTTGGACTCCCAAAAGTTGCCCAAAGTAGACACCTTGTATTCTTGAATCGACATTTGTAATATTTAATCGGTATTGCATGGAAATACATTTTAACAAGATGTAAGATGTTTCAAACGAATGCCAGGACTCTTTCAAGGTTTAAAATAAAGTATTAAAATGAGGCCCTTTAACTGAATATTTTTAAAGCCTTTTTATTGTTTTTTAAGTGGCATGTACTTAATTTTATTTAGTATATCTTTTTTGTTAGTGAGAAATTAAAATTTTCTAGTATTAATTTGTTTTCGAAGCTGAGAAGATAATTGTAAACATTTTAATCACCATTGCACAAGGTTTTGATTATTATTTTCAACTTTGATTTAAAAAAAGTTACTTTTCAGGAGTGAATTAGTAATTATTCTTCTTTTTCTTTTCTCCTTTTAGTTTTGCATTTTTCACATCCATATTGCTAGCATAAATTCCAAGTAATTAAGAAAATAAGTTTAGACAAAACTTACATCTTTAATGATAAGAATCAAAATTATTCTTAGAAATACAAAATTACGTACAGAAAAATAAAACTTGATTAATCACTGATCAAATGGGTGGATGAGTGTTATTTAATGAATAGCACTTGATGGTAAAATAGAGTATACTTTAGATATGAATCACATCCAATAAAATTATTATGAAAAAAATATATTTACAAATGTACCTTTAGAACAAATTTGGTACTTGATTCTGTGTTGGAACTAGATGATGGGTACGGGGGCTAAAGGTGATGAGTAGCTCATGTCTTTTGAATCAACGATTAATTTTTTAAAAATTTATATGTTTAATCTCAATTACTAATTAAAAAATTAGCGGTGCAGAGCCGCCAAATATCAACTGCCCATCACCACCTTTGTTCCGATTAATACAATGGGAATTGAAAATAATACAATTCTACTTAATGCGGCTAGGGAGAGATGGATATCAGAACAAAATATTATAGAGAGAAACATGAATAAAAGACTGAGAAGGTGTTAATAAGGGAGAGAGTAGAAACTCAATTGAAATTGAGTAATGTCATATCTACTTATAATTTTTATCTAATTTTCTTACTTACTAACATAGCAATTTTTTTATTAAATATGATTGATTTTAGATACATTGCATTAATGATTAGATCTAAAATATTTTTGTCATGTCAATGACTAAAAGAATTGGGTAAGCTTTTCCAAGGAAATATAGTTTGTAGTTTTAACTGACTTGTTGAAGGGTTAACATATATGTTATTAATATAAAATTAAATTCTACGCTGCTTTCACTTTAATTGCAATATGAGGATGCATAGTTTTCTTGATAAATGACCGCATGGTATTCTGACACATATTTTATCAATTTAGCAATTAAAATTTAGAAAAGAAAAATCTTATATATTTACTATCTTTATATATACACATACACAAAATACAAGATAATCATAAAGTACTATTATCTTTATAAAAACATTATCAAAATAGGACTCCTACAAAATCAAAATTAACTTAATAAATATTATTTTTTTCTTAAATGTAATATTATAGTATGCATCACCAAAATGAAATCATAAAAAAAAGATACAAAAATTAAAATAAAAGATGTGATATAATTTTTTTTTTTTGCAAAAAATTATATCATGAAGAATCATAACTAATAAAGTCTATCGTAATAAAATTCCAAATCAAAACTTTTTGAAGAAAAAAATTTAGTAAATTATATTGTTTTATTAAAAATATTACTATGAATAGTTATACAAAACATATAGGTATAGCATATTTACAAAAATTGACTCAATACATTACAAAAAAATAATAAAATTTATAAGTTTATAAGAGATGAAAAATATTTATGTCGTAGAGTTACACGAAATTGTTCATTCAACTATTTTTAATCTATTTGTAATAAATTTCCGTATGATTAATTAACACATGTCCTATTAATTTAAGATTTTTAGAAAATAAAATTGTAGTATAACCTCATCAAACGTAAACTTTTTGAAAAATAGAACTTACTAAAGTCATATTTATTATTTGAAAATGTTGTCAATTAGGCAAACACAATAGGGAGAAACTTATGCAAAAATATAATTTAATTTTTTTTTAATTAAATAACCTTTTAATAATTTTACAAAATAATATTAATAAAATAGGTAACTAATATGAAAAGAGTTAATGAGATAGAGATTGCAAACAGAATTTTATAGTGGTTTGGCCAAAGATGCGTTGATCCCCTACGTCCACTCTTTCAAGTATTGCTTGAGCTTCCTTTATCATCAAGATAAATATTACAACCCTATCAGCTTCACGGGTGCTAACCATTCTATTTGAGACAATCTCTCAAATTAAAGTATGTCCTTCACAACTTAGTAGTATAAGTAATGATTTAAAATTATATCCTTATCTCAGAAAATAATGAAGATTGAAACTCTTGAGTATATGATTTTACAAACGAATATGAAAAGTAATGAAATTGTTAAACTATTGCTTGTTACTTTGAGACATTAGAGAACTTGAAGAGGTGAGTTGAAGTATTGAAGAGGTCTTTTATTTATAGTGTTTGAGCTCAGGTTGAGATATAACATAAGTTCTTGAAACATGGAAGTATATCAACCATTTTTATGACCGAGCTTCTGTCCGCATTTTGTCACCCTTCTATCCGTATATGGTTGCATGTCCGTATGCTGTTAGCCAATGAAGTTAAAACCGGACTTGATCGGTCGGTCGAACCGGGAACTGGTATTTAGACTGGTCAGATAGACCCTCAAAACCGGTCATATACAGAACCGATTGAAAATCCGCTGAACCGGCCACAAACAGGAAAAATCAGTCAAAATCGGTTGGGGTATGGTTGGATCGGTTCCATAAATTAAAGCTTTTTTTTAAACCTATAGAAACTATGGTTTCGATAGAATAAAGGTTTGTAAGTAAAGTTTATTTTTAAATATTATGAAGTTATGCAATATTAATCATATTATGTTA
>MKEJ01081736.1:0-17649 GCA_001753735.1 Embelia ribes | reverse complement strand
GGAAGAACATGTGCATTTAGAATGGATTGAGTCATTTTCCTTTATTTTCAGGATTATGTCAACTTTTTCAAGAAAAATCTTTGTGATATTTGTGATACGGACATACAATTCTCGGGTCTAAGGGGTAATGCGAGGAAGGGTAATTCTCGAAACCATTTGTGAAAAACCATACTCCCAAATTTTGTGAGTCATGAAAAATAATTGTGTTTCGTGAAAACCTTCGTGATTTGTGAAAACCTTTGTGATTTTGGAAAAATAAAGAATTTGTGAATAAATGGGACAAATACATAATCATGTGGCATCATATAGAATTACACGTACATACACATCATGTATACACTTAAATTCCTTTTTAGTATTATACAACTAATCTGACCGTGTAAGACACCATTTTTCTTTTATTGTGTTGTGATAATCCAGGATTGAAGGCGCACGCAAATTTGGGGGTGAGACCTTAGACCAAGGACAGTTTAGGGTAACTCTGATACATTTGGGAATTTTGCCGTGTCAGAGTTAGTTAATATATTTTTGTGCATTTATTTTGTATGAGTCACAGGACTTCATATTAGATTTTGACTCTTTATTGCATTTTTATTTTGTTCAAATACCTAGCTTGATCACATGTGCACACGCACTGTAAATGAATAGCACCAGTTATATATCTATATTTTATGACAAAACTATTGTAACTATTTTACTCATATTGGATATATAATCACACTGACTTTATACAAGGCTTTTAATGTTTTGATTACTTATTTATTTACGTCCGATTTTACGGGGACTTGGGGCATGAAGTGAGTAGTTTGGAGGTTTTAGGCGGCAAAGTCGCGAAGGCGTTAGCCACGTAGACCGACGCCCTTTTCTCACGTAAAAAACACTACCCGCCAGAACAGTGCCCTCCCTCCCTCTCTCTCTCTCTCTCTCTCTCTATCTCTCCTTTTCAGTTTTCACATCTCCAAGAGAGAGACAATCTGCACCGTCCCTTTTTTTCTCGGCCATCTTAACGGTAATTGTCGATAGTGACTCACCGACATTTATCATGATCGCGCCATGTATATATAATTGCTATTGGCGGTGACGGATTTTAATTCGAATCACTGTCAAACAATAATTAATTTCGATGACGATGATTTCTTATTTTCGTTTTCGTGATCAAAGGCACTTTTAGATGGGAGGTGGGAGCAAGTTCAGATCCCTCATCCACACTATTTGCAGTTGCGGTGAATCCCAAACAGGTTCTTGGTGTTTTCTCCATTATTATTCTATTTCTTTTTTTATTATTTTCATGCGATTTCATGTGGAATTTGCATAATCTGGTGGTGGGAATGTCCTTTGAAGAAATATAATATAATTGAATGTGGTTTGAAGTTCTGTTATTGTTTTGCTGAGTACAAATCTGTGGATCATCGGAAGATGTGCAAAAATCACAATTTGCAGTATGATTTAGAAAAAAAAAAGTTTTAAGAGGAATATTAAATAAATTGGCTTATTTAACCTTATTCCAATAAAATCAAGCAATCAAATAAATTTTGCAAGTCATTGTTAATGTTTCATAGTTAAAGCTAATGCCTATTAGCATCTTACCAAGGTGATTGTAGCCGCTTTGGAGAATGGGTCCTGTCGCTACATGTTATCTGGTCGTGCAGTGGTTCTTGGCGATTCTCCAATTCTAACGCTTTCATAAAGTTACGAATATGTGTTGCACATGATTAGAGGCTACTTGCTACGAATATATGTTGCACGTGATTAGAGGCTACTTGCATATGCTGAGGTTAAAAAGGTGGTTACATATTATGGACTAACACTTTTCTTGCGTAGAAAACTTTGGACGCCCTGATCTTCCTGGATCAATGTCAGCCTCAGGCGTGCGACTGCAGATTCAACAGCGCCACGTAAGATTACAGCTTAGTTTTTTCCTGCCATGTCGCATCTATAATTGTCAGATGTGATTTAATTCGACTAGTTGCAGTAGATTGGACCTGAATTCCTATGAATACTTTTAGTTCCACTTGTTGCTTTCTTGAGGTTAGCCTTGCAGTCTAATATTGCTTGTTAGCCTTTGGTTCTAGGTCATTATTCATGAGTAAAATCAAGAAAACATACCTTTATTATTGTATCTATATTTCTAGAGCTGGGAGCATTGGTGAAGTTGTCCTTGTGTCTGGTTTGACATATTTGGTTAATTCCAGGTGATAATGGACAATGGAATTGTACAAGTTACATTATCCAATCCTCAGGGAATTGTCACTGGAATTCGTTATGATGGCATTGACAATTTGCTCGAGTTTCGTAATAAGGAAGAAAATCGAGGGTAAACAGCCAGTCACTGACATTTTTTCCTTACTTTGATGAATCTATGGGAGAAAAGTTCGTGATAGTCTTGAGATTTCAAATGTTAAGGCTTTACTAATATGGGAAAGTATTTTACTGACCGCAACTAGAAAATTATGCAGCACGTATATATTGATGCAATGTTGTGAGTGATGAATTACGGTTTAGTGTTTTAGCTTATGTTTTATTTTTAAGCAAGAAATACGATTAAACCAGTAAAAGTTGACTTTATTTTTGTATTATTCACATAGTTATTGGGATCTTGTTTGGAGCTCGTTAGATGGAGGAAGGAAAGGAGTTTTTGAGGTGTATGTCTCCCACCCATTTTCTCTCTCTCATTTTCTCTCTCTCTCACACACACTCTCTTAGACATTGGAACTATTGCTTTACCACTGGTATATTTGAGAATTTTGAAGAGAGGATTATTTAATTATTTAATGAATGATTTCATCCACAACAAAATCTGGTTAATTTGCAGGATTCATGGTACTGATTTCAAAGTAATAATGGAAACAGAGGAACAAATTGAGGTGTCGTTCTCAAGACCGTGGGATCCATCCCTCCGGGACAAGCTCGCTCCCCTTAATATTGACAAAAGGTGGTCTTTATTCTAAATCCAGTGTGCTAGTAAAATTCCCCAGTGCTATATCTGACTATGACTATGATGGCCATAAAAATGATTCTCCAGATTTATATTGCTTCGTGGTTCCCCGGGCTTCTACTCCTATGCCATCTACGAACATGTAGGTTTGCCAGAATGGCCTGCTTTCAGCATCGGTGAAACCAGGATTGCTTTCAAGCTTAGAAAGGATAAGTACATAGTTACCTCCTCTCACTCGTTTTTACTCTGTTCGGTGTTAATCGTATTGTTTAGGTGGTCCATTAATCATTAAATTCATTTGCAGTGATGAACAATCTATTTGTTGTTTAAAGATTCATAATTTTAGGATTATGACCATGAATAAGCTGGTTCAAATTAGTGAATGTAAGTGCTAGACTTGCAGATTAGTATTTGAGGAATCTTTATTTGTTGTTCACCCAGCAACTGAAATCCATTGCAAATTTTAGCGCAGGACCTTTATCGGTTCATATATTAAGCTTTGATTATTAAATAATCTGGACCTGTCATAATCTATTTTAAGTAAGAACCTGTGATGTAGCTTTAACTGTGTAGGTTTCAGTACATGGCTGTGGCAGATGATAGGAAAAGAGCAATGCCATTGCCAGATGATCGAATGCCAGGAAGAAGCCAAGCCCTGGCATACCCTGAAGCAGCATTACTTGTCAATCCCGTAAATCCCAACTTGAAAGGAGAGGTAGCTTCCTCATTTCCTCTGCAGTCAATCAGTCTAATTGGAACTAAAAAAAAAAATCACGGTCTCACTATCCAGCTACTAGTGAAGTAGGTCCAATTTTCTGCTTTTACGCATGATTGAAACTGATTTTGTTATGTGTGTTTTATATGAATTATTCTGCGATCAAGTTATGGGATGGCTTGATATTTACATGGCATTTGATTATCATAGTTGCTCTATATTCAGCTTCTCCTAAAATTTATATTGGTGGTGTTTAAAGTCCAAACTTGAATTTTTATAAGTTAGGGTCAAGCACACCTCCATTGCAATTTATGGGTTATGAGTTCATTCCATTGGAAATAACCTCTCTGGAAACAGGGGTAAGATTGCGACCCTCCCAAACCCCGCAATACGGGAGTTTTGTACATTGGGCTGTCCACTTATAATTATGTTATCAATTTAACACTGTTCCATAGTTAGATTAGTGAAAAGTTTGCCAAGTACGTCTATCATTACTTGTTTTTTCCCAAAAAATTACTTTATATCATATTTTTGCAGTCACGTGACGAATGTCAAGCTAAATCTTCTTTTATTTATGTTGCAGGTGGATGATAAGTACCAGTACTCATGCACCAACAAAGATCTTCGCGTCCATGGGTGGATAAGCATGGACCCTCCGGTGGGATTTTGGCAAATTACGCCCAGTGATGAGTTCCGCTCCGGTGGGCCTCTGAAGCAAAACCTTTCTTCCCATGCGGGGCCCACTTGTTTAGCTGTAAGAATCTTGTAAAAAGTCAATCATTAACTTTCAACTCACTTGCCATCACTTCCACTTTTGTACTCGGAGCTTATTGTTTTGCAAATGTCGTAAATACAACATAATTTCCTGTAAAATAACGGTCTTGTCACATATAGGGGATAAAAACTAAAGAACAAAAGATGCCAAACTGTGAAACCACACCTCTTTTTGTCTCTTCGCCTGAATTAACTATGCAGCAAGTTTTTCCTTATGCATTTTTCACTAACAATGGTTCTGGTGTGATGCTATTAATAGATGTTTCTAAGTGGTCACTATGCTGGGGATGATCTTACGCCTAAAATTGGACAAGGCGAGCCATGGAAGAAAGTTTTTGGCCCAGTCTTTATCTATCTTAATTATACGATGCCTGGATATGACCCACTCATGCTTTGGGAGGATGCTAAGAGACAGGTTAATTCATGAACTTTTTGTCGACGATTGCACGCATATTCTGATAAATCTTGATTTTCAGATGGTGGTTGAAGTCCAAAACTGGCCCTATAGTTTTCCTGCATCTGAGGACTTTCCATCATCGGATCAGCGTGGCAGTGTCTTTGGTAGATTGTTTGTACAAGACAAGTAAACATTTTTGTGAAGTTCTTTTTGCCTTCTCTGGTTTTATTTTTAGATTTTTTGAGTTTGCTTTGTTGGTCCTCTAGGGGATAATAACTTTTTGGTGCTTTTGTGCCATTAAAAATGTTCAGGTATGTCTGCAATGATCTTATATCAGCTAATGGTGCCTATGTTGGATTGGCCCCTCCTGGAGGTGTCGGATCATGGCAGAGGGAATGCAAGGTGATTACTAAGCTATGCTAATGATGTCCAAATTAGCTTGAATTAAGTTAAATGTCTGGATGGCCAATTTTAATTAAGCTGGCAATGCTGTCAAAATCTGTGTGGGGTATTTACGGGCCATATGCTATGAAATAATTTGGCGTATTGTGTGGCCATTCTCTTGTTGTTTGCATCAGGACTATCAATTTTGGACGAGGACGGATGAGAGAGGCAATTTTCTCATTAAAAACATTCGTTCCGGTGACTACAACTTATATGCTTGGGTACCTGGATTTATTGGAGATTTTCGAAATAATGATGTTATTACCATTTCCCCAGGTTTTATTTTTTCTCAATTTTATATGATAATTCCTTTAGCATCAAATATTCAGATTAATAGCTTTCCTGACATCCACTGGAAGCAGGTTGTGACATTCATATGGGTGATCTTGTGTTCGAGCCTCCTAGAGATGGACCTACATTATGGGAAATTGGTATTCCTGATCGGTCGGCTGGAGAATTTTACATTCCCGAGCCTGATCCAAAGTATATTAACAGACTTTTTGTCAACCATCCTGACAGGTCAGTTACATTTCATTTTGGTTGAAAAAGAAAACGAAAAGAAAAGGCTAAAAATTGGTGATATCTTTTCCTTATCCTATAATCTGAAGTTAGATGTCCATACAAAAGTGATTCGGTAGCACTGTGTTACCGTAATTTTCTTCTATGTTTTGTACTTTTCATAGTGTCAACTATTCACGCCGAGCAAATATTCTCCTTTGACCTAAGTGCAGGTTTAGGCAGTATGGATTGTGGGAAAGATATTCAGAGCTACATCCTGATGGTGATTTAGTCTACAGAGTTGGCGTTAGCGATTACAAGAAAGACTGGTTCTTTGCTCAGGTCACCAGGTAGCAAATATATAGAATACCCTATTTGCAAACATGAAGCATTAGTTTTCGAAGGACATTGTGGGTGAAAATGATTTTGTATATTTTGAACTAGTGCAGATGAAAACACAAAATACGGACTCCAAGCTTGCATTTTCTTTTGTACAATAAAATCTCCATCTTTAATCAACTATTCCTTCTTCCAATTACATGGGTTTGATTATGTTCCCTGGATAACACTTGCTAAATTTTATGAAGTTGAAAACTGGAAAAAAAATAAAAAGAAGCTGTTAGTGAACACCCTGCTATTTGACAATGGTATGGCCTAGATATACAATGTTTGCATTCTCCTGTTTTACTACTTGTTACCTTTTTGTTCTAGGAATACGAATGACAACACATTTGAAGGAACCACCTGGCAAATCAAGTTCGAGCTGGAAAATATCAACAGGAGCGGGACCTACAAGCTACGAGTGGCTTTAGCATCTGCTACTCTTGCTGAATTACAGGTTTTTCATTTTTGGTAAACCATCACTTACAGAGTTGTTTTCATTTGTAAGTTAAAATATGGAATTGGATTTGTTTTTATTTTAGGTCCGTGTTAATGATCCGAACACACGACGCCCTCTGTTTTCTAGTGGACTAATTGGGAGAGAAAATGCCATTGCTAGACATGGAATCCATGGACTGTATTGGCTATACCATGTTGATATACCTGGTTCTCTTTTGGTGCAAGGAGAAAATACAATTTATTTGAGACAACCACGGAACCAGAGCCCTTGGCAGAATCTCATGTACGATTATCTTCGTCTTGAAGCTCCGCCTGTATCAAGTGATTGTATATAAGTTTAGTAATTATCTGAAATCCTAGTTCTCTATTTCTGATGCTTATTGTTGGTGTGAGAGGAATATTGCAGTTTTATTCTTCCCTGAATATATGTAATGTGTAATTAAGATTAGAAAAATGAGCAAATACTATGTGTGAGCTGTTGACATGAAAATGCTCCTATCAGATTTCGTAGTACTATTTGACAAATTTTATATGTAAAATTAGAAAAAAAAAATTAGGAAGTCTATTATACAGCTCCCCTAAGAAATAATTTTTGGCCCCCTACATAGAACCTACGTCCTTCCCTCTTACCGAGATGAATATTTTGGGTTTGCCACCGTATATTGTCACTGTGGGCATATGTTTTTCAAAACTATACTTATCACGCCCCAGAATTTACCAATCTGTCGGGCACGTGATTTACGCCACAGTATATATATAAAGATATCCAATCATCACAAATATTAAATAGAATTTCAATTTAAATTCTAACTGAAAACATAATCTCGGGCTTAAAATAGTTTTGCCCATTTATTTACTGAATAATTGAAATCATTTTAAAAGTGAACATCTCTTGGCTCAACGGCCGATAAGAAACAAAACTTCAAATTCTCAAAACAAATAAAAAACACTTATGGCCCCTCAAGTGAGCTCCATCTCAATCTCTTTTCATGTATCCGATGACTTGGGGTTTTACAAATAGGAAAAATAAAGAAACTAGAAAATATTCCAAATAGATGGTTGAGAATACTGAATTGTGAACTAACAATCACACAAAATCATGTAACGAGACTCTAAAATATGCCACATGCATAATTAGAAAACTCCACTAGCAGGCAACATGTAGAAACCATGCAAAAGCAAATACATGCTCGTAATGGAATGCACCTCATCTTCACGTATCTCAATTTACTACTTTTAGTTTCACTTTTGATTTCAACTTTTTGTTAAACGTACACCACAAGTATGCCATCTTTCTATAACTCCACGCATAAAGATTTTTTGGACACTCTTCCATGCCCCGATTCCCACTTGGAACCTACACAAATATCATGACAATAGAGGGCTAATTCTAGATACCCTCTAAAGGGAAATCACCATTTTACTCATCTCAACACAGTTTCAACATCAATTTCACTTTCTTATGATAGCATGCTCTTTCTTTGGCTAACACAATTAAATTTCTCAAACACAGTTTTAACTCATTATTTCTTTCTTTGGCTAACACAATTAAATTTCTCAAACACAGTTTTAACTCATAAGATTGCATACTCTTTCTACTGGTTAACACCTTCAATTTCACATTCATCAATTCTCAATTTATCAATTAAATACCTTATATATATATGCTCAAACTCATATTCACATCACAATCACCCAATCCTACTACAACAATAGGGCACATAAACACATAATAACAAATCATGTACAAAATCATATAATAACTTATGTTTCTAACCACAAAATAGCAAAACTTAACTGCACTTGTGATTGTGCGCAAAGAATTCCTTGAAGAGACACCGGAACAAAACCCTATAAATCTCCCACTACGAACACTAATGGAAACGAACCACCTATACCAAAAAAAAAAATATATATTTTACTTTCAATTGACCAATTAAGCTCTAACACATCGATATTGACAACTAGGGTTTATTAGGAATCAAAGAGACATGGAGAGAACTCAAGGAAATTTTACCTCAACGCTACAAGAATAGGAAAGAGATTCAAATCTGCACTTGGATCGTCAATCCGAGCGATCTACCATCAAGAATCAATAGGTTTTGGCACAAACCCTATTCTGTCTCTCTATTTCGCCTTCCCTTTTCGTGTTTTCTGATATAAATTGTTTGGTTCGTCAAAACACGGAATAAAAATTTAATATTTGCGATTTGTTCGACGATCTGTCTGTTGTCTGTCAGCCTCCGGACAGCCTCCGGACAATCCCTTTTTGTCTGGACAAACTCCAATTAGTCTAGATGAAATACTATTGATCCAGACAAAGACTCAATACTCTAAAAAAACTGCATTTTTTAGTATTTCCACATATTTTTTACCATTTTCTACTTCGAATTGGTCTTTTCCCAAAGCACAAAAGTCGTAACAACTTCAATTACCTTTCCAACGATATATCATGGGTTTTCATTGGATTTCTGGTTTAAAAGTTATGCTCAAAATACCGAACTGTTGTTCAAATGCTTTCATTCCTTAAAAGTTGTTTTTAAGCCTAAACTCACCAAACGTCTCCTTAGCACTTGTTACATTGTTAAACATATCATTTCAAGTTTATAAACCTCAAAATTTAGAATGGAGCCTTACAACTCTTCCCTCGAAAAAATAAATTTCGTCCTTGACGTTTGAAACGTACGTAAAAATAATTTTCTAAATACCTAAATCGAACCAATCACCACAACTTCCAACTATGCTTTATTCTCATAACATGCTCATTAAGCACATCTCACATGGCTAAACTTTGAAAACGAATGTTACGGTTCCTTCCTCATTCAAATTATATAATCCTACAAATACTCAACCACAAAATACACAACCGACTAGTTATTATAACTTAAACTTTATCCCTCACACATCGTTTGAAGTACTTAGTATTCCTTTCTCTAAAATCCAAGAACTCCCAAAAACACTGGCATCACTACCCGTTCATAACTCACATTCAATCTGCCTTCAATATCACTACTTGATTTCCACAATCCTTCCAATTTTACATCTGCATATGACAACACAATTATAAAACACGACTAAACTATACGACAACACAAGTATACATATACTTACCTGCTACGATGACCACTCATCCAATCTTACGACACTAGCCGAAATTACTCAAACAAAACAACACGTCCAGCCACACAACACAATAAGAGTTACACAACCAATGACATCCACTCAAGGCACACGACAGTTATGACCAATCCCAGAATAGACTCGCTTCTGATGCCTAGAACAATCATACCACACCGTGAAATAAACTTACCCCCAAAGCCCACAACCATCACGACAACCACCTTAATGACAATATTTCATCCTATCAACGTCAATACATGTCCTAGGACTGTAACTGATCACATAGTTTCTGTTTATTGCTTTTAATTAGGGTACTGAAGGTTATCAGATACATGATAAGAGATTGGGTTGAAGCTCACTCAAGGGGTCGTAAGTGTTTTTTATTTGTTTTGAGAATTTGAAGTTTTGTTTCTTATCGGCCGTTGAGCCAAGAGATGTTCACTTTTAAAATGATTTCAATTATTCAGTAAATAAATGGGCAAAACTATTTTAAGCCCGAGATTATGTTTTCAGTTAGAATTTAAATTGAAATTCTATTTAATATTTGTGATGATTGGATATCTTTATATATATACTGTGGCGTAAATCACGTGCCCGACAGATTGGTAAATTCTGGGGCGTGATAAGTATAGTTTTGAAAAACATATGCCCACAGTGACAATATACGGTGGCAAACCCAAAATATTCATCTCGGTAAGAGGGAAGGACGTAGGTTCTATGTAGGGGGCCAAAAATTATTTCTTAGGGGAGCTGTATAATAGACTTCCTAATTTTTTTTTTCTAATTTTACATATAAAATTTGTCAAATAGTACTACGAAATCTGATAGGAGCATTTTCATGTCAACAGCTCACACATAGTATTTGCTCATTTTTCTAATCTTAATTACACATTACATATATTCAGGGAAGAATAAAACTGCAATATTCCTCTCACACCAACAATAAGCATCAGAAATAGAGAACTAGGATTTCAGATAATTACTAAACTTATATACAATCACTTGATACAGGCGGAGCTTCAAGACGAAGATAATCGTACATGAGATTCTGCCAAGGGCTCTGGTTCCGTGGTTGTCTCAAATAAATTGTATTTTCTCCTTGCACCAAAAGAGAACCAGGTATATCAACATGGTATAGCCAATACAGTCCATGGATTCCATGTCTAGCAATGGCATTTTCTCTCCCAATTAGTCCACTAGAAAACAGAGGGCGTCGTGTGTTCGGATCATTAACACGGACCTAAAATAAAAACAAATCCAATTCCATATTTTAACTTACAAATGAAAACAACTCTGTAAGTGATGGTTTACCAAAAATGAAAAACCTGTAATTCAGCAAGAGTAGCAGATGCTAAAGCCACTCGTAGCTTGTAGGTCCCGCTCCTGTTGATATTTTCCAGCTCGAACTTGATTTGCCAGGTGGTTCCTTCAAATGTGTTGTCATTCGTATTCCTAGAACAAAAAGGTAACAAGTAGTAAAACAGGAGAATGCAAACATTGTATATCTAGGCCATACCATTGTCAAATAGCAGGGTGTTCACTAACAGCTTCTTTTTATTTTTTTTCCAGTTTTCAACTTCATAAAATTTAGCAAGTGTTATCCAGGGAACATAATCAAACCCATGTAATTGGAAGAAGGAATAGTTGATTAAAGATGGAGATTTTATTGTACAAAAGAAAATGCAAGCTTGGAGTCCGTATTTTGTGTTTTCATCTGCACTAGTTCAAAATATACAAAATCATTTTCACCCACAATGTCCTTCGAAAACTAATGCTTCATGTTTGCAAATAGGGTATTCTATATATTTGCTACCTGGTGACCTGAGCAAAGAACCAGTCTTTCTTGTAATCGCTAACGCCAACTCTGTAGACTAAATCACCATCAGGATGTAGCTCTGAATATCTTTCCCACAATCCATACTGCCTAAACCTGCACTTAGGTCAAAGGAGAATATTTGCTCGGCGTGAATAGTTGACACTATGAAAAGTACAAAACATAGAAGAAAATTACGGTAACACAGTGCTACCGAATCACTTTTGTATGGACATCTAACTTCAGATTATAGGATAAGGAAAAGATATCACCAATTTTTAGCCTTTTCTTTTCGTTTTCTTTTTCAACCAAAATGAAATGTAACTGACCTGTCAGGATGGTTGACAAAAAGTCTGTTAATATACTTTGGATCAGGCTCGGGAATGTAAAATTCTCCAGCCGACCGATCAGGAATACCAATTTCCCATAATGTAGGTCCATCTCTAGGAGGCTCGAACACAAGATCACCCATATGAATGTCACAACCTGCTTCCAGTGGATGTCAGGAAAGCTATTAATCTGAATATTTGATGCTAAAGGAATTATCATATAAAATTGAGAAAAAATAAAACCTGGGGAAATGGTAATAACATCATTATTTCGAAAATCTCCAATAAATCCAGGTACCCAAGCATATAAGTTGTAGTCACCGGAACGAATGTTTTTAATGAGAAAATTGCCTCTCTCATCCGTCCTCGTCCAAAATTGATAGTCCTGATGCAAACAACAAGAGAATGGCCACACAATACGCCAAATTATTTCATAGCATATGGCCCGTAAATACCCCACACAGATTTTGACAGCATTGCCAGCTTAATTAAAATTGGCCATCCAGACATTTAACTTAATTCAAGCTAATTTGGACATCATTAGCATAGCTTAGTAATCACCTTGCATTCCCTCTGCCATGATCCGACACCTCCAGGAGGGGCCAATCCAACATAGGCACCATTAGCTGATATAAGATCATTGCAGACATACCTGAACATTTTTAATGGCACAAAAGCACCAAAAAGTTATTATCCCCTAGAGGACCAACAAAGCAAACTCAAAAAATCTAAAAATAAAACCAGAGAAGGCAAAAAGAACTTCACAAAAATGTTTACTTGTCTTGTACAAACAATCTACCAAAGACACTGCCACGCTGATCCGATGATGGAAAGTCCTCAGATGCAGGAAAACTATAGGGCCAGTTTTGGACTTCAACCACCATCTGAAAATCAAGATTTATCAGAATATGCGTGCAATCGTCGACAAAAAGTTCATGAATTAACCTGTCTCTTAGCATCCTCCCAAAGCATGAGTGGGTCATATCCAGGCATCGTATAATTAAGATAGATAAAGACTGGGCCAAAAACTTTCTTCCATGGCTCGCCTTGTCCAATTTTAGGCGTAAGATCATCCCCAGCATAGTGACCACTTAGAAACATCTATTAATAGCATCACACCAGAACCATTGTTAGTGAAAAATGCATAAGGAAAAACTTGCTGCATAGTTAATTCAGGCGAAGAGACAAAAAGAGGTGTGGTTTCACAGTTTGGCATCTTTTGTTCTTTAGTTTTTATCCCCTATATGTGACAAGACCGTTATTTTACAGGAAATTATGTTGTATTTACGACATTTGCAAAACAATAAGCTCCGAGTACAAAAGTGGAAGTGATGGCAAGTGAGTTGAAAGTTAATGATTGACTTTTTACAAGATTCTTACAGCTAAACAAGTGGGCCCCGCATGGGAAGAAAGGTTTTGCTTCAGAGGCCCACCGGAGCGGAACTCATCACTGGGCGTAATTTGCCAAAATCCCACCGGAGGGTCCATGCTTATCCACCCATGGACGCGAAGATCTTTGTTGGTGCATGAGTACTGGTACTTATCATCCACCTGCAACATAAATAAAAGAAGATTTAGCTTGACATTCGTCACGTGACTGCAAAAATATGATATAAAGTAATTTTTTGGGAAAAAACAAGTAATGATAGACGTACTTGGCAAACTTTTCACTAATCTAACTATGGAACAGTGTTAAATTGATAACATAATTATAAGTGGACAGCCCAATGTACAAAACTCCCGTATTGCGGGGTTTGGGAGGGTCGCAATCTTACCCCTGTTTCCAGAGAGGTTATTTCCAATGGAATGAACTCATAACCCATAAATTGCAATGGAGGTGTGCTTGACCCTAACTTATAAAAATTCAAGTTTGGACTTTAAACACCACCAATATAAATTTTAGGAGAAGCTGAATATAGAGCAACTATGATAATCAAATGCCATGTAAATATCAAGCCATCCCATAACTTGATCGCAGAATAATTCATATAAAACACACATAACAAAATCAGTTTCAATCATGCGTAAAAGCAGAAAATTGGACCTACTTCACTAGTAGCTGGATAGTGAGACCGTGATTTTTTTTTTTAGTTCCAATTAGACTGATTGACTGCAGAGGAAATGAGGAAGCTACCTCTCCTTTCAAGTTGGGATTTACGGGATTGACAAGTAATGCTGCTTCAGGGTATGCCAGGGCTTGGCTTCTTCCTGGCATTCGATCATCTGGCAATGGCATTGCTCTTTTCCTATCATCTGCCACAGCCATGTACTGAAACCTACACAGTTAAAGCTACATCACAGGTTCTTACTTAAAATAGATTATGACAGGTCCAGATTATTTAATAATCAAAGCTTAATATATGAACCGATAAAGGTCCTGCGCTAAAATTTGCAATGGATTTCAGTTGCTGGGTGAACAACAAATAAAGATTCCTCAAATACTAATCTGCAAGTCTAGCACTTACATTCACTAATTTGAACCAGCTTATTCATGGTCATAATCCTAAAATTATGAATCTTTAAACAACAAATAGATTGTTCATCACTGCAAATGAATTTAATGATTAATGGACCACCTAAACAATACGATTAACACCGAACAGAGTAAAAACGAGTGAGAGGAGGTAACTATGTACTTATCCTTTCTAAGCTTGAAAGCAATCCTGGTTTCACCGATGCTGAAAGCAGGCCATTCTGGCAAACCTACATGTTCGTAGATGGCATAGGAGTAGAAGCCCGGGGAACCACGAAGCAATATAAATCTGGAGAATCATTTTTATGGCCATCATAGTCATAGTCAGATATAGCACTGGGGAATTTTACTAGCACACTGGATTTAGAATAAAGACCACCTTTTGTCAATATTAAGGGGAGCGAGCTTGTCCCGGAGGGATGGATCCCACGGTCTTGAGAACGACACCTCAATTTGTTCCTCTGTTTCCATTATTACTTTGAAATCAGTACCATGAATCCTGCAAATTAACCAGATTTTGTTGTGGATGAAATCATTCATTAAATAATTAAATAATCCTCTCTTCAAAATTCTCAAATATACCAGTGGTAAAGCAATAGTTCCAATGTCTAAGAGAGTGTGTGTGAGAGAGAGAGAAAATGAGAGAGAGAAAATGGGTGGGAGACATACACCTCAAAAACTCCTTTCCTTCCTCCATCTAACGAGCTCCAAACAAGATCCCAATAACTATGTGAATAATACAAAAATAAAGTCAACTTTTACTGGTTTAATCGTATTTCTTGCTTAAAAATAAAACATAAGCTAAAACACTAAACCGTAATTCATCACTCACAACATTGCATCAATATATACGTGCTGCATAATTTTCTAGTTGCGGTCAGTAAAATACTTTCCCATATTAGTAAAGCCTTAACATTTGAAATCTCAAGACTATCACGAACTTTTCTCCCATAGATTCATCAAAGTAAGGAAAAAATGTCAGTGACTGGCTGTTTACCCTCGATTTTCTTCCTTATTACGAAACTCGAGCAAATTGTCAATGCCATCATAACGAATTCCAGTGACAATTCCCTGAGGATTGGATAATGTAACTTGTACAATTCCATTGTCCATTATCACCTGGAATTAACCAAATATGTCAAACCAGACACAAGGACAACTTCACCAATGCTCCCAGCTCTAGAAATATAGATACAATAATAAAGGTATGTTTTCTTGATTTTACTCATGAATAATGACCTAGAACCAAAGGCTAACAAGCAATATTAGACTGCAAGGCTAACCTCAAGAAAGCAACAAGTGGAACTAAAAGTATTCATAGGAATTCAGGTCCAATCTACTGCAACTAGTCGAATTAAATCACATCTGACAATTATAGATGCGACATGGCAGGAAAAAACTAAGCTGTAATCTTACGTGGCGCTGTTGAATCTGCAGTCGCACGCCTGAGGCTGACATTGATCCAGGAAGATCAGGGCGTCCAAAGTTTTCTACGCAAGAAAAGTGTTAGTCCATAATATGTAACCACCTTTTTAACCTCAGCATATGCAAGTAGCCTCTAATCACGTGCAACATATATTCGTAGCAAGTAGCCTCTAATCATGTGCAACACATATTCGTAACTTTATGAAAGCGTTAGAATTGGAGAATCGCCAAGAACCACTGCACGACCAGATAACATGTAGCGACAGGACCCATTCTCCAAAGCGGCTACAATCACCTTGGTAAGATGCTAATAGGCATTAGCTTTAACTATGAAACATTAACAATGACTTGCAAAATTTATTTGATTGCTTGATTTTATTGGAATAAGGTTAAATAAGCCAATTTATTTAATATTCCTCTTAAAACTTTTTTTTTTCTAAATCATACTGCAAATTGTGATTTTTGCACATCTTCCGATGATCCACAGATTTGTACTCAGCAAAACAATAACAGAACTTCAAACCACATTCAATTATATTATATTTCTTCAAAGGACATTCCCACCACCAGATTATGCAAATTCCACATGAAATCGCATGAAAATAATAAAAAAAGAAATAGAATAATAATGGAGAAAACACCAAGAACCTGTTTGGGATTCACCGCAACTGCAAATAGTGTGGATGAGGGATCTGAACTTGCTCCCACCTCCCATCTAAAAGTGCCTTTGATCACGAAAACGAAAATAAGAAATCATCGTCATCGAAATTAATTATTGTTTGACAGTGATTCGAATTAAAATCCGTCACCGCCAATAGCAATTATATATACATGGCGCGATCATGATAAATGTCGGTGAGTCACTATCGACAATTACCGTTAAGATGGCCGAGAAAAAAAGGGACGGTGCAGATTGTCTCTCTCTTGGAGATGTGAAAACTGAAAAGGAGAGATAGAGAGAGAGAGAGAGAGAGAGAGGGAGGGAGGGCACTGTTCTGGCGGGTAGTGTTTTTTACGTGAGAAAAGGGCGTCGGTCTACGTGGCTAACGCCTTCGCGACTTTGCCGCCTAAAACCTCCAAACTACTCACTTCATGCCCCAAGTCCCCGTAAAATCGGACGTAAATAAATAAGTAATCAAAACATTAAAAGCCTTGTATAAAGTCAGTGTGATTATATATCCAATATGAGTAAAATAGTTACAATAGTTTTGTCATAAAATATAGATATATAACTGGTGCTATTCATTTACAGTGCGTGTGCACATGTGATCAAGCTAGGTATTTGAACAAAATAAAAATGCAATAAAGAGTCAAAATCTAATATGAAGTCCTGTGACTCATACAAAATAAATGCACAAAAATATATTAACTAACTCTGACACGGCAAAATTCCCAAATGTATCAGAGTTACCCTAAACTGTCCTTGGTCTAAGGTCTCACCCCCAAATTTGCGTGCGCCTTCAATCCTGGATTATCACAACACAATAAAAGAAAAATGGTGTCTTACACGGTCAGATTAGTTGTATAATACTAAAAAGGAATTTAAGTGTATACATGATGTGTATGTACGTGTAATTCTATATGATGCCACATGATTATGTATTTGTCCCATTTATTCACAAATTCTTTATTTTTCCAAAATCACAAAGGTTTTCACAAATCACGAAGGTTTTCACGAAACACAATTATTTTTCATGACTCACAAAATTTGGGAGTATGGTTTTTCACAAATGGTTTCGAGAATTACCCTTCCTCGCATTACCCCTTAGACCCGAGAATTGTATGTCCGTATCACAAATATCACAAAGATTTTTCTTGAAAAAGTTGACATAATCCTGAAAATAAAGGAAAATGACTCAATCCATTCTAAATGCACATGTTCTTCC
>MKEJ01081727.1:803-18656 GCA_001753735.1 Embelia ribes | reverse complement strand
AATTCCCATGAAAAAAAAAAAAAACTACTTTGCAGTAAAGTTAAGAAAAGACATAGTAGACGGCAAAACATCAATCTTCAATATCTAAAAGTAACCTGTTCTTCATCCCACCAAGACTCCCAGCTATTATCACCCTTCACTCCAACTCCACCTTTATACAGGAGCCAACTTGTCCAATCATCAAAATCCTCGACAGTCCTGCCATTGGATTACAGAATTAAGAGACTAAATACAAACAATAGACATCATCCAAGCACGTATACTTTCCTCTTTGACGCGTACAACAGCTTAAGGTTCATATACATTAGATACAACAAGCCACGGAGATGATGGTACTAGAAGTAGCAGTGAGTAGAAAATCTTAAGAATTTAAAGGCTTAAGCCCAATGCCACTTAATTGTCAACAACTATGACCTGGAAAACTCAACAGTGAAGGAGTTTGGGAGGGTTTCCTAGCCTCTAGAAGAGCTGTCAACTCTTACCCTCTAGTTGGGTATGGTGAATTGGAATTGCACTGGTTTTTGAATCATAACGTTTTAATGTTTTAGTAGCTATTAGCATCCTACCGTACATCCATAATCCATCCCATAATATGCTCACAATTTTCATTGCCACTTTTTAAGGCAGTAATGGTCATTACTCATTTATCTATCAAGAATATCCATCAATAATCATGCTCGTCAACAAATTTTATTTCGCACAACTTCCCCTATGATTTTTATATCGATCTAAAATTCAACCTACAAACCAAATTAGCCCTCGATCAATAATTCAGCATAGATAATACACGAGTAAGGACAAATGGGAAAGTCAATTCAAATAAAAACACCTAAAACTTACTTTTGCCACTCGAAGCCAGAAGGATTAAAGATGTATGGAGCAAACAGCCATGAGATCACAAGGAACCAACTGCTAATAGTCAGTAAAACAAAAGATACAGCACCTCCCTCAGTGTACCCATATGCTATATAACATGTAAGCAACAGTGCCACTTCCAACCTGTGATCAAAAGGAGCCGTTCAAGTAACTTCTAGATTAAAGTCTACACTTTTTACATAGTACAATCATCCATTGGTCTTGTAAAGGATTCACTCACGCCTTGACAAAGTGACTTCTAGAGTAAAGCCTATAGTTCTCAGCAAACTTGATATGACGGACAACGAAGCCTCTACCAGTTGCCCTATACTGCAAGTGATAATTAACAAAACATTTTTATCAGTTACTTTTGTAAAGTTACTTATATACTCTCCAACACAGGTAAGAATCTTAGCTTTAAAAACAATGAGAGTTTACAGACTTTTGCTCCGCCATGCAGGATTGTGCGCCCAAAGTAATGAGTCCTTGTTCCTAGCGAGAATGTGAAAAAGACTGAACATAACTGAAGCTGCATCGTAATGAAGCTGAAAACAGCCTGCAAAATTACAAATCAAAGATAAAACAAAATGACCGAATCATTCACTATCCCTTAATTTTCTAAGCTTCACACAACAAGGCTGAACACTAAGATCAGGAAAAAGTAGAGTTGTGAAATGCTTGACATAAATTATACAAGATTCAAGCTCTACAAACTCCAGAGACTTAATAAATATAGGATTCACTGCACATGAGACAATATCAGGAAATCAATTTTAAGCTAACCTTCAGCAGCCCAAGTTCAATAATGAAGCCCATTATCATCGGAACTGCAGTAAAAACTCCAATTTGGACCAGGAATTGAGCATTTAAAACTGCATTTAGTGCAGTATTGCCCAACATTTGAGCTTCCTCAGAAATCCCCTCGTCAAGTCCAGAGAAAGCCTGAATGTTCAAGCAGCATGTCGAACAAAAAATTAATATCTGATAATTGAATGACAAAAATGCCAACATAAATAGCAAGTAGAAAAATCCATTCAATCATCTGTGTCATCGGCATGCTCTGATATGAATGCACATTGATCAGTGATCCTATAAGCTAGAAGAAAATGAAACGGATGGAGCCTGCTAGAAGATAACCTGGTCAAACGTGATCCATTCTATTCCCACATGTGCGAGAACCTTACTTTTGGTTTTAAAGTTTTCAAAGCCAAGCAACAAATTGTTACTAAAGTTTTCAAAGCCAAGCAACTAATTCCTACCATCAGTAAGATGCCAGTGAAACAGCTCAAGTAAGAATCCCAAACTACAACGATCATCCAACGCAGCCAAAGGAAGGCCCCGCCCCTCTCAAAATCATTTCACAATAAGTACCATATAACGAAATATCAAAGCCCCAAATGGGTAATGTGTTTCAAGAGAACCAAGATATGGAAAATAAATTGTTGTATATTGTTTGATAGCAGAAACTCTTAGCCAGAACATACAATTGGTGGTGATGCCAAATACCTTGAGGATCTGAGTAAAATCATACTAGACATGTATAGATTTGATTATTAGATGACTAACCCATAAAGAATTAAGGGAGAAGAATGTGATGCTAGTTCGTGGAGTACGGTGTAAATTGACCGGCCAATCATAACATGAAAAGCAATTTAAATTTTAGGTTTTACTGATCACACGACTAATAGGTAATTTGTTTATTATTGAGAAACAGTGAACAGATGTACAGAAATTTATGTAAAATTAAAATATCACAAAATATGGGGTGAAAGATGAAAATAATGAAGAATTACCAAGTAAACCCGTCCATATAAGAATATGTATACCGTGAGAACAGTCATCTGCAACAAAGCCAATTTCCAAGCCATACTTATCAAAAGAGACATTGAATAAAATGCATAAGAACAATAACATTCCATTAGGAAAGAACATAGTACCATTGTGCACACATAATAACCAACGGTTGTGAAGTAGAAAGAAAGCATTCTAAAGAAGTCAAAAAGCTGTCCCAGCCTATATACATCCCTGCTCAAGACTTGTTCTCCATTTCCGCCAGCAACTTTGCCTTCAAAGAGGGCAATTTGGTTCAACCCAACATCCCTTCCCTTTCCTACCTGCAGTAACAACCAACACTCTCAAGAAGTCAAGAACGGACCAAATTATAATTATTTTCTTTGAGAAGCGCACATCCATTCTCCTATATAAGGGAAATAAAACATGTGCACATGTTACTCCACCAGACCTGAATGTACTCATGGTGTGTAATGTTACCCTGCCTCAATGTTGAATTAAACCCTGCAAAATTTCAGAATAATATTAGGAAATATAAAATGAGCTCAAAAGTGTATGTATTCATCTTGAAAAGACAAGAGCAACAACTTTGAAAGAACTATCACCAACATCACTAGCCTCTCTTTTTAAGCTTGACCTCCATGAAAATAAGTAAACTTAACCTCCAGGAAAAGAGCTAACAATACAATATATCTCAATCTCAGGTATCTCAGACTCCATGGATCATAAGCACATGCAGACTAGTCTGTACAGCTTACAATCATGATGAGATGCAAGTTTCTTCATAAAACTACAAACAAGGTTGAAACTCAAAATCCACACAGCCAAGTCATGACCACTTAAGCATTAGTGAAAGGACATGTGACAGATTTCCCAAAATCAGACTCAGAAAAAGATCAAGAATGCGACAGATGAGACTTTTGCATCTTAATGACAGTTTTCATCTCACAAGTATTAATACTATCTAGTTACAAAATCAAAAACAAAATTCCCTCGGAAAATGCTGGTTTGGAGCAAAGAAGAATATCTTCTACTTTCAGTTTTCATTCCATATCAGAACCCTCTAGAAGATATTTATTGACTACAACCTAATTTTGAGTATATCAAGGAGATATCTTCATAATTGGGCAGATCGGTCAGATTATTCTGCAATGCCCACCACTTATCTATATTCTCTTACAGCTACATCCGCAGGTTCTCAAGTCATCTAGGTATAGGGGTAAAACATTCAAGAACTAGTAACCTCCTAATTTTATTTTACTTGAGGTCGCAGAGAGTATGCATGTCAAGCTAACTACTAATTCTACCTCTTCCCAATTGTACCTTTAATATGCACGGCACAGTGCACAAAACTCTTGCATTGCAGGTGTAGGAGGATCTAATGTACACAACCTTACCCCTATTTCCAGAGAGATTATTTCCAACAAGACGAACTTGTGACTTGTGGTGCAAGGCCCTAGCTTATAGAAATTCAAGTTATGGCATTAAACACCTCCAATATCAATTTTAGGAAAGGCTAAACATGAAGCATCTATAATAATCAGATGCCATATAAATATCAAGTCATACTTCATTTAGCTGTACCTTCAACGAAAATTAAAAATAAACTAGTAAACCAATATTAATCTTCTTCGACTTGGGTTTGCCTATTATAGTTATCCTCGCAATATGAGGAACCAACACCGGATGTTCTTAAACTCCCATGTCCCAATGGGTATATATGGTTGCATCAACAAGAGTTTGCATATTATAGTTACCTTTGCTCTATGGAAGCAAAACAGGATACTCTCAAACTCCCGAGTCTCAATGTATGTTACTAGAATTCGCTCACCAACTATCTATCTCCGATTTGGATCGATCGATCCAAATCGTGGGTTGATTTCGGTCCAATTCGGTGAATTAATCGATCCCAATTTAATAGATTAGGGTTTTAGAAGTAATAACGCCGCTTGAAAGGAGGAAGAAGATGAACAACATTGTAAAGTTTTCATTGGAAATGAAATCATGCATGGGCCATGTGGAAAAGTTAGCGTGTCAAAGTTGGAGAGAAAGTGAATAGACCAATGAGAATTTTAATATAATTATAATAAAATAATACATATGGAGAGCAACAACCAGTGGATCCACATGCCCATTTGGAATGCAATTAATTATGCACAAAAAATGTTAGGGGGTCAAGCTAAAGTGCAACTATTTAAATTAATTTAGTAATTCTTGTTTTAAAATAATATTAATAGGGACGACAGAGAATACAAATGAGTGGTCTTATATGTTACTGTACATCTTAAATAGTATTACAATATACACATCCTAACTATTTCTAATTTATTTAATAATTATGTCTTCTTATTAGTTCTCTTATTCTATTATATTAGCTAATCCAATTTATCAATGTGATTTAAGCATATATAATAATAAAAATTCAACCGTACTTTAAAAGCCCATTGCATTCTAGATTAAACAAATTCTTGATGCAAATTCGTAATAAGATATTTATCATATCATTTAATAAGTCAGAATATTAATTAATTGATAAGATTTAATTCATTATGATGTGATTTTGTCTTGAGAACCTTCTAGAAAGATTTAGTTCCTATATTAGGTTATACTCTTAAAGCCTATATATAGGATCACATTAATTATTTTCTATCAGTGTGGTTTATAAGTAAAGATTGAAATTTTGGAGAAAAGCATTGGAATTACTTGTTTTATTATTGTTTTTCATTGTTCTTGTGTTTCTCTGCCATCCTATATCAATTTGGTATCAGAGCTTAATTTCGATCCAACACTAGTGTATTTTTTACTTTTTAATTGACTAAAGGAAAAAAAAATCAGTTTCAGCAAAAAAGAAAGAAGTCAGATCCCAGTTCGTGAAAACGAACCGTACTTGTTAGCCTATTCACCACAACCCATGCCGAACATACCTATCCGACTCGTACAGCTGCTTCAGCATCGCCCATATCAGTCCGATTGCCTGGTCATCCACGTCCTCAGTCAGCACATCTGGCGTATTTCTAACCCTATTCCCCTACTTCATAATCAGCCTCGCCCTAATCCGCCTACAAGTCAAAGTGGAAGCCATAACCAACGGACAGATGAGGAAGACCTACATTCTATTATATTTATATTATTTACGGAACAATCCTTGCAGTTTACAGAAATTAAATAGAGATTCTCAAAGTTTGAAAATATTCAGAATTGGCCTTGCAGTTTCAGAAATTTACAGAATTTCCCATAAGTTTCAGGTGCTATTTTTCCTTTCTATGGCTATTTACTAATTAAGTCAGTTTAGTATTTCATATCACTAAAATAAAATGGTTGCAAATAACGAAGTTTTGGCCCAATTTTCGAAATTAAAGAATGATTATGAGGACAAACACGCAAGTTTAAGGTCAGGCGTGAATGCAATGTGATCATAGATGAATAATATGTAGCATGCTATGAATAATATGAAGTCCGCTTTGGATGAGGTTATATCAATTTTGAAAACTCTCAAAACAGCCTCATCTCTCACGAATGCCTCATCCTCAACATCCGTAGCAACAGTAGCAGCTACAACTATTACTCCTATTGCCACTAATCAAACTGTCACTTTTGCTCCTGTCCAACATGATCTTATTAATCATGTTCTTGTCGCATCTACTCAAATTGTTCCGCTCACTCATGCTCAAGTCATTCCTGTTAAACCTGCTCATACAATCTTCATACAATCTTCATAGACACTGATCCTCAGGTGGTTCTCAAAGACAAACAAGATCACAAGATCAAGATGGTTGTTCCAAAATTGATCGAACAAGTTGAGCCTGAAAATTTTGTTCAGCATATCAATTTAGAAGATTTGGGATTTATTTATGTGGATGTCTCTGAGGATATTCAAGTTTTCTCTATCGGGGATAAATTTTGCGTTCATGCTGATACATGATTGGTGATTGGTTTGCAACTGCTCCGAGTGTTTGCAGATTTAAAGTTCGAGACCGAACCTTTTTTCAACCGGGGGAGAATGATGCAAATTTGTAATAAGATATTTCTCATATCTTTTAATAAGTTAGGTATTATTTAATTGATAAGATTTGATTCATTTGATGGGATTTTGTCTTGAGAATTTTCAAGAAAGATTTAATTCCCATATTAAGATATTCTCCTGAGGCCTATATAGAGAACCTCTTTAATTGTTTTTTATCAGTGTGCTTTATGAATAAAGATTGAGAGTTTGGAGAAAAGTATTGCAATTTCTTATTTTATTATTGTTCTTCATTGTTCTTGTATTTCTCCTAAGCCATCCTACATCAATTTTGTTCCATCAACCCGCTCCAAAGAAGCCTACCCCCTATCGTACCGCATTCCGCAAAATTGACGTACCCGTTCCCGATTTTGTGCCGCGCATCCGCGACCTGGGTAACATAGGTCACAATGGATAGCTGGAGCAACAAATAACTACCATGCCCCCATGCCGATTGTTATTTAACCTCAGAAGAACAATAACAAATGACAAAGCTTAAAGGGGCTTAAACCTAAAAGTTCCGTAAACTAAGTAAGCCTATATTTTGGGGTCAAGTAATACGAAGAATGGAGCAAAGACATACAATAGTTTCACCTCAAAAATACGTGGGCTCTCCTTAAAAATTACAACACGATCATGCCATTCAAGATGAAGTACAAGCAGCAGTTTAAAAAGTCAATAAGTTACCTGCATAGATATCTTCACTAATGTTAATAACTCGTGATGCTTTACTGATGCCACCTCGAGATATATGAAATATTCTGTCAAAAACATCAGGATGCCCATAATGCATACGGACTCTGCAACATTTCGTTAATAAGAAATTCTTAGTAAAGGAAAAAAAGACTAGACTGCCATAATATTTACAAATAACAGAATACCGCATCCAAAGATCAACCTATATTTTCCTTCACTGCTCAAGCAACCAGAGAATTGAGAACGACACTGATACTAAACGTAACTATAACCAACCGACAAAGCCTTAGTCCCAAGAATTTTGGGGTCGGCTGAATAGAACCAAAATAAGATATTACGTCGGGTCGTCGACATGAATTTTCCCATACCTATTGTTCCTATCCAAAGGCAACTTACTCATCTACTTTTCTTACAAACATCTTTTTTGTGGAAGCATCCAAAATGAGATTGAAGAAAAAAAATCAAAATCCAGGTAAAATATCAAATCAAAATCCAGGTAAAATATCAAATCTTTCCCAGATATGCTTTAAATAATTAACATAATCTCTCTTTCTCAAATTGGCATGGAAAGTGATGAGCAAGTGTGCAAAAATGATAAAAATAACGACAATAGTTTTGATTCCTTTTACTCCCACGATTTCATCTCAGAAAAAGATAAGCAGCATAACAAAATGTGCACTTCATTTACTTCAACATAAGCGTGGTATAATATGCTCCCCACAATTTAACCAATGCAATGTAGTTCAGGGGACAAAAAGTACACACAAGTACAATCTAAAAGCAAAAAATCTCAACTACCAATACTCTCTATCAAAGTAGTATGCTACTCACTTGAGTGGATTTGCTAGAACTCGCTGCCCCAAGGTAACAAAGCTAGTCTCTTGATTGGACATAAACCAAGCTAAAGAGGAAACACTACAAAATAATATTCAAAAAGAAAAAAGGTCAGACAAAGAAGAAAACAGTTCAGCACAAATCACAAATTTGTTGAAAAAACACTAGAGAAGCCCCGATAGGGGTAACACATTTGAACCTTCCAGTAAAAACATGCTCTCTAACACCAAGAATAGTCGGAGGCCGAATGCCATGATCTCCCCGAAATTCTTCGAGAAGATTTCTCATTTTCATGGCCTCCTCGAGATAGTTATCCTACAAGTAAAAGAGCACAGTCATTATCAATTAAAGACAACCACTCCGTCTAAGTTCAACAAAGTAGCGCCATAAATGTTTAGGCTCAGAAAACATTAATTTTGTTAAAAGACAAAACTAAGAGGTAGGACAAAACTAAGAGGTAGGATATATCAAACGAACGACGAAAACAGAGAGACTGATTGATAAAGAGATGCATAATACCCAGACACATCCACAATGTTCGATAGTACCAACTTATGTCCACAATGTATGACATTGCAATATTAAGTTTGTAATAACCATATCTGCTACAGATTAGAAGCCAATTAATCATATGACCTTTAGCACCATGTTTAATGAACAGGCAAAAGAATCATGAGTAAACTATGGCAGAACATCTATACTCCCCATCTATATGAAACTAATGAGGCTGATATTGTAAAATCCTAGTAAGTTCTGTCACTGTTACAGATTGGGGTGGAGCAAAGAAAATAAAAACTGCCCATCTTTGAATCCCCTTCTTTAAGAATCAAGGAAAAGAACCATTAGAAGCTCATAGATCTGACCTAGAACCTCACTGACTACAATACACAGAGATAGAGAGAGAGAGAATCACCTGATTCATGTCAATGGTTTGAACAGCTTCGCCACGAGTAAAGATAATAGCATGATTTTGATTTTCAGGCTTCCCTTCCCCAAGTTTTGGGTCTCCTGGTAATTTAATAGAAAATATTTCCTGCATACAGATGGGAATTCAAGGATTGAGAACCCGTGAGTAGCTGGTCGAGTGAATAGATTCAATACAATATGGAGGCAAAGTGGTGTTGTAATCACCTGATCTTTCCCATTTCCATCAGCTTTAACAAGCTTTGAGTAAAATTCCTTTGAAGCCTTCCCCTCAGTTGCACCACTCTCTTCAACATGAATGAAAGCAACACGGAGAGCCTCATTCCTAACCACAAATGAAAAACAACTAATATTAGCTGAATTGATGCAGATAAAGTTACCAGTTTTGGGCCTTTTGGCTAGAGACTAGTTCAGCATGTGCCAAATATTTAATCTTTTTCCCATATAAAAATATCATGCCATGAATTTCCAAATCTAGTCAATTCCTCGTTGCAACAAATAGAGATAGAAATTAGAACCAGAGAAAGAATAAGAAGCTTAAAGAAGATTTAGAAGAACCAAAGAAGGAGAAAAGACGAGGAAGAAATAACAAATTGGTTTACTGAATTCACTAAGTGAAAGTCTATTACCCACCATCCATTTGTAAATAAACTGAATCCCTAAAGACCGGTAAGAAAGCCCCCTGGTTAAACAAGTACAGGATAATATAACTAGAAAAGTAGGCAAAACCTTAACGAACTAAAGGAAAAAATTTGGATTAGGGAATCATCAGTGTCAAAGCACAACCACCAACGAGATCAGACATAATTCCTCTCCATTAACACGCATACATTGTGGAACCACCACGGAGAAAAAGTACAACGGCCTCATGGAAAGGAACTATTCACCTCATATTACAGCAATAACTAACACTAAAACTTATTTAACAATCTGGAAGACCAACAAGAAAGAATGATACCTTTGCAATAAGAGAGCAATATCAGCTGCTTCTGGAGCTTTCCGCTGTTTTTGCTGCCCATAAATTTGGCAAGAAATCACATACGTGAACTTCAAATCAGCTTGTGCCCGAGCTTCAGCTGACAACTCAAAACCTTGCATCGTAGGGAAGTTCAACCCCGAATAATTCTCTTCTGTTAACACGAGACGGAGAATGATATTAATATCATGAATACATCTCTCACTGGTTTTTACTCAAAATTATAAGCATTCACAAATAAATACCTCCCACTGATCTCCTCTCTAAGAAACTCTGCAGCATAAGCGCCCTTCTATAGTACATCATACCTCGCACTGTAGTTTCAATAAAACATGCAATTAGAAAAAAGAGCAAGTAAAGAATTGTCTTCAAATATTTCCGAAGATAAGCAATAACCTATAGTTAGACATAAATCATAAAATTAAGCAAGCAACAAAGACTACTAACTGGAGCAAACCTGTCCTAGCTAAAGTTTGACCGCGATAAGATGCCCAAAACCGCAGTTCCAAAGTATCACTAGAGCTTTCTTGAAGTTCTGCATCCCCACTATCTCCTCGACCAATTCGCTCTAAAAAATTCTCCCATTCATCTGGAAACATAGATAAATTAATAGCAATTACACAAACAGCAAAATTCCATAAAACAGGTAAAAATATCAATCCTCATCAACTATCAAAGAAAATTTGGTCAGTCCTTCAGTTGGGGCAATCGTGAAAAATGTGCTAAATTCATAATCAAATCCTCAACATCAATAACTTGATGGCATTAAATATGACTGGTAGTTTTCATCATCCAAGCAAGCCTACGTCCTCTCTGCAAGAATCCCCAGTTCTAATTCACGTTACATGTTAGTCTCCCAAAGCATGTGTGGAATGGAAAAGGGTGCGAGTGATTGATATGCTGCATTGGCATGGGACAATTTGGGGCGGTAATTTGTAACTTAGCTAATGAGTGATAGTGAAAGTTGAGATTTAAATAGATTCTGTTAGAATTAAGTAGCTGCCGCAAGTCATAACCCAATTTTAAATTCTGAATTCTTAAATAAAATCGTTCCTTCAAATTCTTGACACCAAAAATTTTGAAGCCGGATCAATACAAACAAATTTCACACACTCTATTATGGTCCCTTATTTTATTTGGACAAGCTATTTAGTCATGTGTTTCTCAGGCTCCATTCGCCTAGTTCGCTAATCTTAAAACACAGCAATTAATGTATTGAATGCAAGTCCTAAATATATAAAACTGCAAAGCAAACTGCTAGGCTTACCTTTGATTATGTGTGTTGCTACCATTATATTTATGTGAATCAAAAAACATATGGCACCGTAATACAACAACCAACAAGTTTGATGTATACCTGGAAAAATCTTCTGAAGATAGAAAAGTGTGGATATTCCATCCTCATTTTCAACACGCAAGTCAGATGAACTATAAAGTACAGTCTCGCTGTAGTAAGGGGTGAAAACACTATTCGAACAGAACAGAAAAGGACAAAAGTCACATCGGAGTATTGTAGCAATAAATTTAAAAATCTCCACAAAATGTTCAACAAACCATACCAGAATGGCATCATTTCAGAAACAGGTTTTGCCGGAGGCATGTCCATAAATAATGAATTGGTGAAAAACTCTAATCTTCTCCTTGCTTCAAGATTTTTGGGAATATTAGCCGAAGAATCCTTTACAGTAAGAAGTAAGTGCAATCGCTTCACGAGTTCTTTCTGCAAATTGGCAATGATTTTTTTTTTTTTTTGGCAAGGATTAGCTATCACTAATTGGAAGAACAAACAAAATTTAACAATGTTAAAATTCTAGAGATTCTTACAATTTCTGGATCTTTGGGCCATTCTATTCTTGAAAAGAGGCGGCCTTCATGTCTTGCTCTTGCTAAGAGATTCCACGTATCCAGCTGCTCCCTGATAATTGATGTGCATGTTTCATTAAGCACGTGCACATGAAGTAAACTTTCAAAAGATTACACACAATAACACCAAGTAAAATTCACACCTTAGATCAGATGACAATAGAACATGAGTAACAACCTCATAAACATCAAAAACAGCATCTGCAGCCCCTCTTGAACGTTCAGGAGTTTCATTCCGTGTCTGAAGCAATTGATATTCTTGTTCAGTTCAATGAGTAGAAGAAAGCCAGTACGATACAGTGACCATGTTGGTAAGTAGCAAAATCTCCTGAATCTAAGTCAAGTTAGACAATGTAAAAGGTCTCAACTGTTGAAGGTATAAAATAACATACACCCTCTGCTAGTAGTAACTCAAGTTTCAAATGAGATAGTGTCTGCAGAGGATGGTCCAATGTTCAAGTCTCACAGTCTTTCTGAGTCTTAGAGCTTATAACTCAAACATAAGAAATAAAGAAGCAAGATGCAGATACTCTATTCAGGCATTAATAGAAGATACCAGCAAGTACATTTAAGCTTCTCTACGAAAGTAAGTAGGAGCTCAGTCAATATTGTAAATCACATAAATACTTTAAGGAGGAAAAAAAATACTGTACAATGTGAAAAAAAATGTTTACAATAAATATTGACAGCAGATTAAAGTAGGAAAGGAGTATATTCACTGAATGAGATTACCAGGAGCCCAGTCAGTGCAGTAAATCTCGATAGCACCAATGGAAGCTTTTTAAGATTTAAAGTTACAACAAGTGAGCGTTCCAATATACTGCCATTGATTTCATGGAAGATCCTTTCAACCCTGTTTAAAGATGTCAAAAATAGTAATCAATTTCAATTTTAGCCCACCATACCTTCATTATACACATGCATGTAATAATAGCTCCAAAGAAGTAGCTTTTTGCTCTTAGTATGTCAGGAGAACCATACCAAAGTCTTCCTTCGCCATCAACCAGGGAATGTAAAATTCTTTCAATACTGTAGTAGCACTCTTGAACAGCATAAGCCATATATTCATCCCTGCATATCCTATTCCACAGATCTTTTTGTGTATCTTTGCAATCCAAAGCCAAATCAATTGCCAACAAGATCTGTACTAATATATAGTTTCAGATAACAGACAAGAAGAGGACACTGCAATTTCATGGCAGTAGTTAAGAAATCTAGGATAGGTTAGGATCAGTTCACTTTTCAATCTTTATTATGTTTTTTTAGGATATCTGCACAACACTATGAAAGCCTATCAAAGAGTCCATACTGTTCAGAGCAAAACAAAGAGCGAGTTTATAACCTTGAGGGATATTATTTTTGAGGAAACACACTCACCATATCAGATACAATAAACTAAACGTGGAGTCTCCGAAAATGGTATTGCGTCAAGTGGATATTGAAATGTATGACGCATGGAAACACTCAAATAATAAGCAAATATTAGTTATACCAAAATTTGAAAGATACAACATTTTATATACCAAGGTGGGGAAACAACACAAAATTATGCAAGAATTTCAACAGAAGCCAATGTGGTGTTCAAAATTTGCCACTTCAGCAGCAAATTAAAATGTCAGTTAAATTTGCAAATTTTCTAATGAACTTTTTGCTTATTAATTTATGGGTTATTCGTATCCACTTGGTAATTTATGTTGCATATTATGCCAATATTTTCTTCTTTAATTTTAATTTGTATATTTATCTTCATAATCTTCCATGGTCTAAAAATCGTAACAGTTCTCTTTATAATCATACAATACCATTTAATTATATTATATGAATAAAAAGGAGCCTACGCCAATTTAATGACAAGCGGTGGTCCAACTATGTGATGTTAAACCCTTATGTAAATAAAATTAATTAAATGGAAAATTAAAGGTCACATACATTATACATATAAAATAGAAATGCACATAATCAAAATCAATAAAGCATGAAATACATATATACATACGTACGTACACAAAAACATACATATACATATATATATATACACACATACATAATGTAGATTCATGCACATATTTAAAATTTAATTTCCCACATATTATCATTCATGTTGAGTCTCTCCTGAAATTTATATTGATGGTGTTTAAAGCCCTAACTTGAATTTATATGAGTTAGGGCTATGCACGCCTCCATTGCGACTTACGGGTCATGGATTCATCCCGTTGGAAACAGCCTCTCTGGACACAGGGGTAAGGTTGCGTACATCAGACCCTTATGCGCTGGGCCGTCTATATATATATATATAGATTTTAAACAGATGATTGACGAGGCATGAAATCTTAAGGCAACTTTACCTTTTCTAACCCAGACCAAACATGACTATATCCATGTTACCACGACCAGCACAGCGCATGCAGAATGAAAAAGCAACTTATCCCAATGTAATAACAGACGTAAAACTTTGCCAGGCAAAGCTGGCTTAACATAGTGTATCTGAACAAGGATCCACGGAGACCACAATAACATCAAAATAAATACAATTTAAGGCAACATAGTGACTTGACCATTGGAAAATGAAGATGAAATGACCGACATTTGTTTTGACTTGACCATCGAAAAATGAAGACGAAAGGACCAACATTGGACAACCATACTGAGCAATGCTGCACGACAACTCCAGACCTTGTCAACCCACAAACATGCCCTAGAACTCACTGGAAGAGTAGACAATACACACATCAATATCCAGTCTAGGAGGAACCGTTTAAAAGATCTAAAATAGACACTAGTCATAAACCATAACAGCATAACATAAACATCATATATATTTTTAATTTGAAAAGTTACCAATTTTGCAATATGTACATTATATATCAACAAATTTAAGGTATTTAAGAAACAACAGATTATGGAAAATACGCATAAATCATGACAGACCTGCTCATTTTTATCCTCTAGTCCCAAAGGGAGGTTTTTCGCCTCAGATGGTTTATCGGCCCCACAGTTTTGCCTGTTACACTTTTCTCTAAAGGGATAGTTTATGTTGCCACAACTCTCGCACCTCCAGCTCCCCTCAGGCATTTTTTGTTCTGAAAGACGAAACAAGTGCCGGACTTAAAAATATTAAAACTAGCTGTAAAGAAAAACAGCCAATAGTATTTTACTACCAAAGGTCAAGCCCTTTCATGAAAGGAATCTTTTTATCCTTGTCATTTTGAAGTATTTCCACTTTACATCAATTAAAGAGTGGTGATGTAAAAAATATTTTCCTATTAAATATTAACAGAAAAAATACAGAAAACTCAGTGTTACATTATATTAGACTCATTCCCCTAAACTACAAGGCATGTTTATAAGGACTTACTTGAACTCTTATCAGACTTGGGGACCTGCACAGAAGAGATGATTACATTAAGTTTAATAGACTCAATACAAAGAAAACAAAAGATTTATAACCAAAATCTGCAAAGTTCATAAGTCAATAAATTAAAGATTTGAATTTAAAAACAATAGCGGTTTAGAATAAAATGAAAGCAAAATTGCCTAGAGCGTTTTAAATGAATTTGTAAGTAATGACTGGTAGTTTGCAACACAGATGTTATTATGGTATCTACAGCATGAACCTGAGATCCAGGCTTGGGAGTATTGCACGTCCTCATGTTACAAACTGTTCTAAAGGAGAAATTGACATTTGAACACTTAGGACATGTCCAGTCATCATCACGTCTTCCATCTGCAAATAAGACAAACAGATAAAGTCAATGCATAAAAAATCGGTGCCAAAACAACTGCTAATATATTTGAAAAGAAAGCTAGAATTAACAAAAACAAGTACCTCTCTTCTGAGGTTTGTCTTCGGGGTAGAATCCATGCCTTGGACCCTGCAAAACGGAATTCAGTCATCACATTCCCTAAGAAGTAAATACAAGGAATACGACTGGGAGGACATGCAACTAATTCATAAAACAATAAACGTAATACAGAACAACTAGCGCATACCACAGAGGGGCCCATGGGCACTCTCAAACCATAGCGGTCCATCAAGGGTGGTGGCATGCCATACATACCAACTGAAATAAACAACACGAAAAACAATCAACCAAAGAACAATTGCCCCAGAGGTAAAGATAATTACAAAGCAAATCGCTTAAACAATAATAGTGGTAGCACATGCTTTGGGTGCACAAGTAGTGTCTAAATTGCATAAACAATAAACTGTGATACCAAAGATTTACAAAAAAAACACATGTGAATGCATGTCTAAATTTGGAACCCCTTCAGCCCACCCTTCCATCTCTCTTACGCTCCCTCTCACCTACCCTCTTCTGAGAACCCCCCTCCCAACGGGAAACAAAAATATAGAAAGTGGTGGAAAATAGGATGCCTCATGTGAGAATTTTTAGCGAAGAAAAAAGATAGAACTATGTCATTTTGAAACAATTAAATTTGGCAATAAAAAGCAACACATGCAAGAAAAAAGAACCAGAGTTGCGTAGTGTCTTCTTACTTTTCTGAAGGAAACCTTACAAGAATAGAGATGTAACAAGAAAATTAAGAAAACGTAATTTTGGTCCAAAATCATCATTAGAGTATATGGTTTAATTCATCAGACTTTTCCAGATTCTGGGAAAAGAAAAGATAATTCATATTGATTTTTTCCCCATCAGCTACCTACACCACTTCACTTGAAGTTCATACCATGGGACAGCCAAAAACTAAAACAAGGTCTTTACCCTACTATCTGCTGGTGAAAGTGTTTACACATAAAATCGACTTGCATGAAAGATGAGATAAATAAACATAAAAGGGAGCAATGCTAGATTAACAGAATAGCTGTGCGGGTAAGGAAGTAAAGGTAAATAAGCACATCAAGAATTTTACCAAATAAACCACTCAATCATTAAGAAACAAGAAGAACCCATACCATTTCCCATCATGGATCCACCAGAATAAGGTGATGGGCCAGATAGAGTTAAGGGTCTGTATGGGCTTCCTCCAGAAAAGCGGCTGCCATAACCATAAGGATACACAGAACCCCCTGAATATGGAATTTCATAACGAGGCATGGATGAACCACCAAAGACAGAAGAAGAGCGATAAGGTGAGGCACCCATGTACATAGAGGGGGGTGCACCAGAGCCTACATAAGGAGCCATGGACGAGTAGGCATTTGGGGACTGCATAGGCTTTGAGGCAAATTTCTGAAACAAGAGAAGGAAATCTAGGTTGAACAGGTTTAACAATACTACATAGTACGTACAAGAAAATCATCAAACACCTTGACTGGTTCTCATATCAACCATCATGAGACACCACAGAGATAAGAAGATAATGTGATGGAATATAAAAGACTAAGCAGACAATATCATAAAAATAAAGTCCAGCATTTTATAAGAATGCAACAATAGATAACACGGTAGAGTTTCAAATCTTACCGCATTGTGATCCGCTGGCCGAGACTGAGTGCAATTACGCATATTGCAAGTCGTCCTAAATGAGAAGTTAACATTGCCACAACTGGGACAGGTCCAATCATCTTCCCTGCGACCACCTACATATCATAAATAGAATGACAATTAAATCAAGCCTATCAAAAGAGAACAAGATACACTACCCACATTTTCAAACTTTACTCAATACCAAACCTCGGAAAAAATGAGCACAAACATAACCATCAAAATCAAGCTAAAATTAAATCTAAGTGAACTCTTTTCTAATTTCTGAAAATTAACATGGTGTCGACCGAAAGATCAAAAACACGAGTTATTAAAAAACCACATAACCACATGTGAACAACTTGAAATTCACATGCGCCCAGTAAAGTCCACCAAGACGCAAAGTAGTTGCACCAAGATAAAAGAACAAAGGAACTAGTGAGAAAATGTACAAAAATGTCTTTGTTGCTGAACCGAAAGTCCCCTAC
>MKEJ01081726.1:0-12451 GCA_001753735.1 Embelia ribes | reverse complement strand
TTTGTTAGGAGAAGTAAATAAGTGAGTTTCATTATGAGTTATTATTATTAAGCACCCAACACGGAATGTTCACCTTATTTAAGGAAAGAGTTGATTTTATATATTTTTTTACATAGTAATTTTTTATATGTCGTCATAAATTTGTTAACTTGTAGAAAAGAAAGTTATTTTTTATTACAATATTAATTTCATTTCTATGTGTCACTATTTTCTATCTTACGTGTCAGCAAATAATATTTGATCCATAAATTTCACTCCTTTACGCAAATAGGAGCACCCAAAATAATATTTTTTTGCCTGAATTTTGGTACTATTTGATCTATACCATAATGGTGCAAATATTCATCACAAATTGATAAGTAGGTGTCAAATAGAAAACAAATAACTAATATTCGCACTATTTTAGCACAAATTAGGTCGTATTAAAATTGCTCCCATATTTTTCATATCTGGAGGTAAAAAAAAAGAGTTTTCCTTCCATTCAGTATTATGTTGGTCAATATTATGCAGGCCGCTAATCCTTAATCAAATCTAGTCTTTCCCATTAGCTATGCATCACAAGGTTGTTTTTAACCTTCCTATAAAACTGCTCATTTTAATGTAATTATTTTTCGTGAAAAAATATGATGAAAAATAAAAAATTTCACCAAAAAATCATAGATTTAAGTATAATTTTTTTTTTCTACCACATTGTTTTTTCAAGAAATTTTTATATCAAATGCCCCATTTATGTAATTCGAAATAAAATAAAAGAAAATTTTGGAGTGCTACCACAACCACCCATGCTAAGAATCCTCTAGTCAAATGGTTCCATTGTCTATCTCCCAAAAGAAATGGGTGGTGTTGGTAGGAAAGTGGGTATTTAACTAAAAAGATAATAACGTAAAGGTGATGAATAATTTTTGACCCACGTATATAAAATTTAAGAATTAAAAATTTAGAGATATTTTGTAATTGTATAGGTTTATTCTGTTGCAGTGGTTAAAACTTTGTTCCACGTTGATACTATTCTTGATAATGTTAAAAAATCTGGACCCGTCTTCGATTCGGGTATCTCTTCAAATCAAAACTATGTTGGAAAGCCTTTATAACAAATCCTTTCTTCAAAATATAAAAACAATAAGACGGATAATTGCTCCTATTTTTGTTCTTAGAGTTCTTCCCACCTTCCTAGCAAATTTGAGGTGGAGCCCTTATGCATCTTCAAACTCAAAATTTTGGACTGGCATTTGACTTCTAAAAACTCATCTCATAAGTTTTGTTTCAAATCAATCTTACATAAACCTTAAAGAGCCTATAAAAAACTTAAAATTATACTCCATCTATCTCATTTTAATAGTTTCATTCCCTTTTTTACAGGTATTAAGAAAAATCAATGAATATTGTTGAAATTCAAAATATTTTTACTCTTTTTTCTATAATATCTTTAATTAATGCTATTATTTTTCACAACTTATAGTAGATTGAGTAAGTAAATGACTATAATAAATAAATATATTTTAATAAAAAATTTGTTTTACTATTTTTTTTAAAGTAGAAGCTAAACTATAAATTGATACGAATTAAAAATAATATAAATTCATTAAAATGTGCCGGAGTGAGCATTGATTAGCACACTTCTAAATGGAAGGAAAACTCATTTTCGCAACCTCGAGATATAAAAAAAATACTATTTTGCGTATCCCTATTTCTGTAAATAATGTGGACATTCCTTGTAGGGTGCTTAATAATAATAATAATAATAACTTCATAATGAAACCCACTTATTTACTTCTTCTAACAAATCGCTTCTTTCCATGTAGTCTGCAACTCCCTTGGTCAATTTTGAAGTTTGTTAGTTTAGTACCGTAGTTAATGACTTAATTATATTGAATTTAATATTTTATTTGTTAATTTCTTTTTAATTTTTAAATTGGTGAAAAGTTAATGTAATCTTATAGCTCATGAAATGGTATTTTTGGGAAGAACAAAATGGGAAAATCTATTATAGACTAGTCACCTTTATAGCAGAGTCAGATATGAGTACGCTTCATTTTCGATTTCTGATATTTTTACAAGTAGTGCTGGTCGATAAATATTATCAATATAGATTGATTGATATTAGATTATCGTAAAAAAATTTTTATCGAAGCGGTATTGTGTCTTTTTGTGCATGTCACTTCTCTTTCTTTTACCAAGTTAACGTTTGATCTAAGACTTTTAATTCAAATTCAAATAAAAAAAACAAATCGTTTGACAATATAATTGCTTCTGGCTTTTGCACAAGGCGAAAGAAGCATCCGACACTAGTATTAGAAGTGTAAGAATGACTCACTAGTTTTTAGTCATAAAAATAAAATTTTATAATAAAAAATGTTAAAACCAATATTATAATTTTATTTATAAAATTATACTTTTGTGGCTAAAAAATAAATCTCCAATTTTACAGTTTTATAAGTAATGTTAGACGGTGGAACCAGTGAAATAGTTTCCACTGGATACTCCTGCACTCCTGCTATTCTGCTACTTTAATTTTGCTTACTCTAAAAGTGGTTAGTGATATGAATCCGAACATAAAATGACAACAATAAAAGGCAAAGGCTTCATAAAGATGGATTTGATCTCAATACAATAATTTTTTTTTCTTGTAAAGTATAGAAACTTTTTTATTTTTTACAAAATTATTTTATTTTGAATACAATTTTACTATAAACTGAATATAATTTAATCTAATTATTTCTAATTAAAAATACTTGAAATAATTTGTTCTCAATTTGTAATAATTTATCCTGAAAACATAATAATTTCTATGAAGTGCAAGAGAAAAAAAATATTGTATTGAGATGACTTTCCTTAATGATTGCATAGAACAAATTTTGAAAATTTTCCCTCAAATAAACAGAAAAATGTGCGCATCATTTAACACCGAATTTCTATTTTTCCTAGGTTGAGTTCTAAACCCAAGGGATGCAAATGAACCCGAGTTGGAACAAACTCGCATTTGGCTTGTGGAAGACTGGTACAAGACTCTTGTAATTCGGTATCTAAATAGTAAGACAGTGTCCATCGCAAAACAAGTTGGCGTTTAAAAAATTCCTACCTCAAATTATTAGTATAGATATGTATATATTTCTAATAATTTGAGTAAGTTTACTTGCACGAATGCGTATACTTCAAATTGAATTAAAGATTAGTTGTTGATAACTTGATTGGCACACTTTTTGTAAACTCTAGCTTTTTATAGTAATAATATTATTCATTTCTTTTAGTCCCTAATCATCTATTTCTTATTTTAATAAACAGATCAAATCATGCCCTTCTGCAATACATGGTTGCATAATCATAAAAAATAAGGTAACATAAAACTTGGCTATGCAAATAAACCAAATTATTCGTGAACAAATTCCGGCTTGTCACTTCAACAAGTCGGCTTGGTCTTTTAAACTAGCTGACCCTAAACAATAATATTGGGTCCATTAAACAAACAAGCCAAGTACGAGCGGGTCGTCTTAACAAATAGGTCAAACCCTAAAAATCCAGGACTCTGCTACGTTCATCGCAATTTAGATTCGCACCCAATCACAGTTAGAGATCATAATGAGAATTGACAACTAAGAGGTTTCATAACAACACAAATTCTTGAAAGGGTGAAAAAATAATCAATGGTTATTACTTATTGACAAATTCCATAGCTTTTAATAGATAATGGCTACAGATCAACCAACTTTGGCGGCAGCGAAAAAAGAAAGTAAAAAATAGCAAAACTTAACCATGTTAATTTAGAGAGAAAATTCTGATAACCTAGTTCAGAAGACCAAAAATTAGAAGAAAATTGAAATGTTTCTACCTTGACAAGTCCCGTCCCAAAAACATTGCAAAAAGACGATTCCAACAACGAAGAAGTGACTTGCCATATCATATACGGATTCAATTCGGGGAACGCCTTGGTGGGGTCTTAGGCAGTTGGTTCATTATGTTAACCTCAATATCTAGTTCACCCCACGGGTCAACAAAATCCCAAGGCACCATAAGAAACCTCCTTTGATCAGGCTTCTCGAGCCTCCCAGCCACATTATCAGCAACCGATTCTAATTTCAACATGCACCCATCTGTTTTTGCCACTACAATATAAGAAAACTCCTCTTCGGATGAGCTCGGCTGAATACAGCTAATAGTAATTACACTTCCAAGGGATTTTATCTTTCTATTGAGAATAAAAAGTTGGCCCTCGTTCTCCCGCAAAATAATGTACTTTTCATCTTTGTCTAATGTTATTGGGAAGGAATGGTCGAAATGAAAGCGCTTGGTAATATACGGGTGTTTATTGGTGACGTGTGCAGATAGTTGCTTCAAAGAACCGATAAAGGCGCAGTGCAGCTTGGGGCATGAATAGGGTGCATAAGCACATGTATTCTCATGTTCATTCTTATTACAATAAATTGTCTTCTCCATGCACCCGTACTTGAAGTTTCGACACGATATTTTAACCGACTCAATGACCTTCTCGATGGCCCGACACCGATTATAGCCGATAGGTAAATCACATGAAGGACACTTATTACAGACCTTGGTGGAACAAGAGGAGCAAGCTATATGTCCGTTCTCACACTGTAATCCCATATTACAGAAAACCCATGTTAGAATGACAATTCACTCCACAATTAAGCAACCAAGAAAGTTTCAAGAAATGACGATAACCGTAATAAATCCACTGATGGAAAAGAAAAACTATACTTCTTAGATGCACCAATGTTTACAAGGACATGAGAATATAATTTCTCTTCTGTTACGGTGTTATGTTTTCTATAAAACAGAAAGATGCTCCAAATGTACCGAAGGGTAACATTTGAATCATTGTCTAGATTCAGTATACGATGCCTGATTTCTACCAAAATGTAACTAGAAATTCTTCAAAGAAAAGCAGTTATGCTCACATCATAAGCTTTTATATCTACGTCGAAATTTTCAATATACATCCAGTCCAAGTTAAATTTAGCTTTACGCTTAAAATGCTACCATGATGTCTCTTTAACACTCCAATTGATCAAGGATCACTATATTTTATTAAACTAGATCACACCATATCTCTCACTATTTAAACTTTTCCTCAAGTAAACATTATCACAGTGAATGCAAAACAAGGAGTAAACCTTGTACTACAGGTATATGGTAAACCTAAATGTGAGCTATAAAAGCTATGAATCAAAAGAGACATGCAAGTAGTACCCAGAAAGAATCAAAGCAAAGAGTCAAATAAGGAAAGTTGTTTATCATCTGAAAATAAGAACAAAAGACGAACTTCACCTTAAGTCAATGATTTCTCCAAATTTCCAAAAGTACTAAAACAAGCATAGGAAAGCAAACTCCTATGGAAATGATAAATGCAGAGCAAGTGCAAGTTAACTTTAGCCTCTCAGAACCATATTGCCTTTGATTTCCAATGTAAGAACAATTCTACATTAAACCAATTCTACATTCTTGCTCTTCCTACCCCGCACATCCATTGATTTCCAATGTAGCCAACCAAAACAAAAAATTCTTAGCTTTTGTTTCGTCTTCAATTAAAGCTAATCACATTATGCACCATTAAACTACTTCCTTACAATTCAAAATATTTCCAAGTTAACCTAGGCATAGCATGAATTGCAGTTCCATTCACTAACTTTTCTCTGACCAAAAAAGAGCCATTTATGTTTTCACAATCTCAAGCTTAGTTCGCCCTTCATAACCAGAAATCACTAGGCTTATCAAGGCTAATATAGCCACCTTCAATTACAATGTTCCACTCGTCCCACATATTGGTTTACATTACATAAGACCAAATCATATAACTCTTAGTTTCACATCATCAGTTGCAGCGCCATGCAGAGGTAGATGCTTCATAAGTTAAATTGTTTCAGCACTAGCTTATCATTGCTCCTTAACAATATCTTTCTCACACAAAATAATCTAAATAAAGATGAAATTTACACTACTTTCCAATTTAATCGAGCTATGCTATGAATTACAAAGTCCGCCATACTAGAATTTCCCAAAAGAAACAATATATTCAATCAGCCACCGCTCCAGCACACTATGGAAACGACAACTAGCAGGCCAGACCATCAAGGTTAAACTAAACCACCACGACTCGTGTATTACCTTAAGATTCTATTTAAGCACTCTGGGACCCAGCTTATCTGATAATTTCCAACACAACAAGTACTATCTGCAGCTGCAACTGCAGACAGCATTACTCTTCTTTTGCATATGAACAAACCACATTCTTTGAATCTCCATCTCAACTTCGATTGGCAGTAACCCAAATATCTAACTCATTTATACCTTAGTAAAAAATAAAAAATAAAAAAATCATAATTTTGTTGAAATTTTTAATCCACCCATGAACTACAATGCCAATAAACAATCATTTTCCTCAAGGACAAGTACATACTAACCTCCATCTACGACACAATCAAGCACAGTGACAAATAGGAACTAAATATCTGAGATTCTGAAAGACAGGTCCAGTCAGGGAGCATGAATTACAACTCTGATCAGATTTTCAATGTTATTTCTTATAAACACTTCTATTTCGAAATTGCCATCCCCATTTCGGAACATTTCACTACCTTCAAAATCTATGTTCTCACTCTTTCAACCCTGTTCAACAGGAATTAACCTAATATGTCTCACGTTCTTATTCACACCTTCTCTTATTCTTTTCAATTATCATAGTAATGCTCAAGTCTAAACTACCCATGAACTATATTTCCAACTTCGGTAATATACCCGTTCAAAAAATGCACTTTTATTATCCATTTGAGACAACTTAAAATTTTTATATGAAGCATAAGCAAGTAGCATCCTAATAGCTTCTAATCAAGCCACTACTTAAGGAGGAAAATGTCACATTATCACAATGCCTTGTTCTAGCTTATTACTTTGAGCTACTAAATGATCTTTATATCTAGTTACTACACCTCAATATATTTTTTTTCTACATAACTATTTAATGCTATTACCAGATGACCACTAGTAGTGAAAAAAAGATAATGTAGGTATTTGCATCCATTTATCCATATATTTAATTCAGTAGTGAAATGCACATTAAAAATTAAGCAGGATAAGCCCAGCTATTTTACCAGCTCAAAAATACTTAACCTTTTTGCATGAAAGCTACAGCCAAAAGAACACATAGCAATATAGACTAATGCTAACCGTGAGTTCAAATCCGGATGCAACACAATCGCTTTTTCCAAAAAAAATACAATATGGCTATACAAATCTATTTATCTAAACTTGGAAAGCACAACGAAAATGGTGGATTAGGGCTTTCCAACCGGTATAATCATTATCACTACCTAAATTTTTATCCTTATAATGCAAACTCTAAATAGAGAATGACATAATGAGAATGCTGACACTAGATTCCCTAATTTTTCAAGGGAATTACAAAATGGTCTCCTAGTTCAAGGATCCCTTTAGCAAATCCCCAAATTTTCAAGGGAATTACAAATACTAGATATACTGCTATGAGCACCCCTAAACTTAAAACTCCCCAAACAGAGGCTACATAGAGTACCTGAAAGACACGAACAGTCAAGGGGTCGAGGCAGATCGGACAATCAAGCACACCCGGGTCCGAAAGGGTCATGACTCGGCACCTTTCGGCTTCTCCGTCATTATCAGCCATTGTTGCCACCTCATAAGCCTCGTTATTACCCCCAGAGTTGATGGGGGATGTAGGTGCTGGTGACAATATCACCACATCCTCCTGTTGTTCTTCCTCTTCCTCTTCTTCTTCTTCTTCCCCTTCTCCTTCATGGGATCGTCGATGCTCAAATTCATCTTCCATAGATGCCTCAGTCTCCCCTCCATCTTCTCCATCATTACCAGCTACAGCTGCCACATCACTAACCACTTGATGGTGGCCACTATAATTGGTAAAATACAGGATTGACAATATAAGAACATTGTGTTAGTGTTACACAATCATACGAACGGATTTAATACGATTTTACATTCCAAGAATTTGGTATCATATATAATTTATGATATTAAATTCTAAAAATATATTACTTTCTCATGCAATATTTTTTCGGAAGTTTAGAAAGGCAAAACATCTAAAAACATGGATCATACTCATATAATACGGAATAGGCCAAAAAGAGTGACAACTTTTCTTTAAAATTCATACCTCTTCGGATCACACAAGTTTTTTTCAACTATACATACGTACAGTTAATAGGAGTTGGGTTGTTGTTTACGTAGTATCTGAATATATAGTTGCTCTATGTACATCCTCTTCTAAAAATAAATTGGTGGTATTTAAAGCCTTGACTTCATTTTAAATAGGTTACGAGTCATGCACGCCTTTATTGCAATTTGGGTCACGGGCTTGTGCCCTGAAAATACACACCTTGGAACCAAGGATAAGATAGACTAAATTAGATATCACAAACCCTACACTATGGACCTATGGGGCTTTCCATAAACATTTGTACCATGTGTTTTTTCTTTCGTCTTCTACACCTATCACCTTTTGTTGTCCAAATATATGCACGCATCTTCTATTTTTCTTGTGTCATTACTGATTCGCACTATTGGCAAAAACATAAGCGTATTAGGTTCCAGATATTACGGAACAATTGTATCCTCCCTACTGTATATACAAGGGAGCCTTCTATATATTGAGGGCATGCTGAAATAAACTTTACTGATTTTGTAGAAACACTCCCTACGTATTCATCATCATCATCAAAGCCTTAAAATCTCAATCAATTGGATAATCTAAATACAACCAAAATAAGATATCACGTCAGACCGTACGCAAGTCCTTCTATGTTGGTTGCATCCACGTAGTTAGAGGTTGTTTTTCTCACTATTTCCACATCAATAGGAGCAGAACTTGGATAAGTAGGAAAGATTTGGGGCTGTAGCTACATTAAATATAAATTTACACCAATATAAATTTATTTGCATCCACGTAGTTAGATGTGTTTTCTCACTATTTCCACATCAACAGGGGCGGAGCACGTATAAGTAGCAAAGATTTGGGGGCTATAGCTACTAAAATATAAATTTACACTAAAATATTTGACACTAAAACTAGAAATAAAAAATTTAACACTTAACAATTTGACAAAAAAAATTGTAGGGGGTGCGATAGTCCGCTTTAGCAAATTAATAGCTCCGTCGCTGCCCATCAAAATTTTACACTTTTCTCGTAGGTCTGCTCTTAGATGACCAAAATACCTTAAACACTCTTCATATATACATACATATATATATAGCAAAAGTTGGAGTATTTACTAACTAGGGTTGGGGGAGACGGCGGGGGACGGTGACATCATCACTACATGATGATCATCATCATCATGATAATCATTATCATCACTCTGAAGGTGCTCCTCTTGTTCGTGCTCCGAGGAGTATTCGTGCTCAGATTCGTGTTGATGTCGCAGCAGATTGAGCTCGAATCTCATTCTCTTAGGGTTAGGGTTATAACGGCTGCTAGGTCCTCGTTCGCCTCGATTTCTCCCCACCGAGAAATTCGGCATTGTTTCTGAGATTATGAGCTTTTAATGGTATATATATATATATATATATGGTTTTTTTTGGGTTCCCTTTTTCCGTGCCAATATTCACCTTTTTACTTCCAAGTCTGAAGAAAATATTTTCATAAAATCTCAATTCAACTATAATATACCTATATGCTTAATGATATGTTTTGCTTTTTCAACGGTACTTTTAACATACTTATTATTATCCAGGTTGCTTTCAAAAGATATTTTTGTTTTTTTATAATTAATTATCAAAATAATTTTAATTAAATTTGTTACATTTCTATAAACACATATTTTTATCTTTTCACGAGTAAAACAATTATTTTATCAAATACAATACTACGAAAGTAATTTTATAATTTACATTACCAAATATTATAATTATATCCGCTTTTAGTACCAATTTTGAAAGGTAATTATGAAAGGCACATTATCAAATGCACGGGTCTTAGTAGACGCCGGACCCGGTTTATTGCATGTTGTGTATTGAAATTAATCCTTTCGTCCTCCAATAATGGTCCATATGTTTATTTTGGCGTCCTAAAGGCATGTGTTCATTTTATTTTGGTAGTCTCTAATCATTACAAATTGGCGAATTCCTTTCTATTATACTAATGTTTTAGCAAAAATTCAATTAATATATCAACCTTCAATAATATTGAATTACTAGATCGACCTACCAAAACGCGTCCAGGTTATCATTTCCATTACAGTAAATATTAATGGCAGGGATATTTTCGAATTTTTATATAAATATTTTCTGCTAACATCTCTATGTAATCCCTTTAGTTTCAATTTTTACACTTTTAGTCATATATTTTGAATATAACACATATATGTAACTAAGATAAATTTTATTTGACTCATCTAGTTTTAATTGTTATACTTTTGTCTCGTGCATTGGAAACAATCTCTGGAAATAACTCCTCTCGCGAGGGAACTTTGTGCACTGCATTGTCCACGTGTGTGTGAGTATATATATATATATAACACTTTTGTCTCATTTTTAATAACACATGTATAGTTGGGATAAGTTACTTTTTCACCCCTTTGGTTTCAATTGTTACACTTTTCGTCCCATATTTTTAAATAAAAGACAGATGTAGATAAGATTACAATTTAATTTTCAAATGCATTCTAACTTCACATGTTTATATGCAACTTGTCGACCTTTGGATTTGAATTTACCCTTAGGCCCACAAGCAAGCAAGTAAAGGGGAGCGTTAAAGCTATGTGACACACAAGGTACTTTTAGTAGGAGAATTTTGGGGCTTTAATATAAAATAATTTAAAATAGGAAATTCCTAAAATGAGAAATAAAATTAAAGAATAGAAAAGGTGTTACTTGGCCCAGGGAGGGTAGTTGTGAAGGCGGCCGTGTTCGCGCCGCCTCTTCTCCTCCCTGACCTTGAGCAGCCTCCGGCCCCTCGCCGTCGTCCCCGACCCTTTGGCCCCACTTTCTAACCCTTCCCCAAAACTCTCACTCGTAGTATCATTTGACCCTTTTGACACTGCACGTATACGGAACCCTGGAAACTGATGATGTGGCAGCGGAAGGAGAGGAGGAGGAGAGAGAAGAGGTTTGCGTGGCATTGAGAATGCTGCCAGAGAGTTCATAGAGGCTGTGTAAAGATGAAGAATTTGATGGACAGAGAGTTTGGAGAGAGTGAGTGAGAGAGAGAGACTTTGAAGATGCCTGTTGCCGGTTCACCACTGAGTGAGTGCTTACTTCATTTTAAGCCGTTTCCGGTTCATTCAGATGTTTAGTTAAATACTTGTTCGTTGGTTTGTTTTGAACTAGTTTTTAAGTAAATTAATTAATTTATTTTTTATTAAAAAAATTAGGTACATTTATCTTAAAATTTTTAATTTATATAGGTGAAAATAATAAATAATCTCAATTTATGAATTGAACAGCCAAACGTTTCCAAGTATTTAAATAAAAAAGACGAGAAGGAAGAGCTTATAAGATGCAACCAAACAAACTTTGTCACGCTCCGCAATCTATAACCCGGGATCATGGATTCTTACAAGAGAAAAAAAGAATAAAAAACAAAGAAATAAAACGGACTACAACATCAACAACATCAACACAACGGAAATATAAAACAAATCTAAATGAAAGGAAGAAAGCCAGCATCAACTCCATAAAAATATATAAAGTAGTAAATTTGTCTATTTACTAATACGACACTGCAAACTGTATACTTGCCAAAAATAAATAATAAAGATATAAGAGCAAGAATATATTTATACTCTCGCCATGCTACAACTATTACACTTCTACAATTTCTCTATCAGAGTACGATAATATATCAACATATAGTACATAAAATAAAAGCACTAATATGTGCGCCAAAAATATGTACATCTACATCCGAAATATCCACACATGGTCTGGCCCTACCTCCGCATCTATAATACCACACATATATATAGGAAAAAAATGGAAACATGCGGTTAGCCAAATAACTCCACTGTAAAAGAGATATTAGATTATATGTACATTAATGAAATATATATCAACATGTGTAAATATCATGAACATAACACACACACCACACACACCAACACTACACATTTTGGGATTAAATCCACCACATTTTTAAATACTAAGATACGCCACCCACTCTATGACGTAATCAAAGTCTTCATTAACCGCCACCCACTCTATGACATGGTTAATGGTAAAATTCCAGATCTGGTTTTTCGACTTTAATGGTAATGCTGAATAACCTCGTTACTCGCCACAATTTTTATTAATCGTCCCAATTTTTTAAAGAAAACACACACGCCGACACATTTCTTTCAAAACCACTACTTTCATAAACTACATTTATGCCGCCACATGAATGTAATATAATGCATTTAATAATGCAATGAATATGTTATATCAATAACGCATTAACATGTAAATTGTAAAG
>MKEJ01081723.1:0-11207 GCA_001753735.1 Embelia ribes | reverse complement strand
ATATTCGGATCTTTTTGAGACCCTTGCAAAAGTCTATACCTTTACATCTAGCTAGACCCGACACTGAGAAAATAACGTGGTAACAGTTTCTTTTTTTTTTTTGGCACTTGAATGTTATTGCTTTTTTATTGGAGAAATTTTATCACTAGAATTAATATCTCATTCCTCAATGAGATGTGTGTGAATGTATAGAGACGATACCAAAATGGTGTTGTGATTAAGTTAGAGTATTGTTCATAATTCTCTATTTTATTATGGAGACAAAACTCGAATCTTGTGCAAGAAAATGTTTGTTGTAATTATAAGATATTTTTTATGTTTTAACTAATTAATTTTAGCCAAAATAGTATTGATGTTGCTCGGTCGTTATTATATGTGTTTTAGCAATAAACTCTTTACTTTAAAGAACTAATTACAACTTAAGTTTTCTTTTAATTTCTAAACATTTAGGGATGAAATTTAATTTTAGAGCAAATATATTTTGCCGGAAAGCTGAATTTCTTAAAGTTATTTTAACCTCTGGACTGCTTTTGATTTTTCTGGGAAAGGAGGCAATGAAAAGGTGAAGGGCGCTTCACAACCCTATGATAGCAAACAAGTTCCTTAAAAATATTTAAACAAACTATCCATAAAAAGTTGTAAAAGTTTTATTGTATCTAGACTAATCTTTGAATAATAAAGTTCCATAAAAATATTTAAACAAACTTATCTATAAAAGGATGTAAAAGTTTCATTTTGTATCTAGACCTATCTTTGAATAATAAAGTTGCTTAAAAATATTTAAGCAAACTATCTCTAAAGAGTTGTAAAAGTTTTATTGTAACTAGACTCATCTTTGAATAATACAGTCTTAAAGCATCTTCCAATAAAGTAAGTCGAAAACTTTGAATGGTCCATACCCAAAACTTTAAAGAAAATTGTAGGGTAGGGTAGGGTAAGGTTGGGTTTGATAGGCGCATCAAAAGCTTGAGAAAGGTTGGCACTTTTCCACCCCCAACTTTTCACTTTATCATCATTTCCCTTTCACATTTTTCACACAGTGCAACCATAACAATGGAAAAGAGATTTTTTTGCCATCATAGCCTATCTAGTCAAATAAATTCCTAACTAGCACATCAATCATAATTTTTGCTAAAATGACATATTCCATTTGATTACATATAAAACTAAAACATTTTAAATCTATTTTAATTAGAAACTTCTCCGTCCAATATTATTATGATAATAAGGGTTTTGTTAAAAGATACAATAGTGATATGCGTTTTCAGAGAATCCAAAATGGGCTGGGTTTGCAATTAGTTTTCTGAATAGACCTACATTAGATTTTGAAAATGCATTGTGACACATGTGATTAGAGAAAATTACATTTTACTCCCTTGAAGTTTATGACAGTTTCATAATGCCATTGAGAATTCTGGAATGCATTGGGTGAAGGTTGTCCAATACTAGTTTTGAGTGACATCAATAGGAGGTAAAATGTGCACTACAAAAATAGAATTCAAATACTGAAATTACAAAACTGCCGATACACTATATTCTATTTTTGTGGTGCACATTTTGCTTCGTTTTGGAGTCACCCAAAACTAGTACCATTAGATAACATTCTCCCAATTTGGATGTCAATATGTAACTCTTGTAATGTCCAAACTCCACCTAAACCAACCCCATTATCTAATATACCCCCAAAATAGCTCAATAAAATTAACATATTTAATCTAATATACATTAAAATAGCTCCTTAAATATCATTTATTTACAAAGTGTGAATATCTAAGTTAGACCCTCGAATCATGAATTTTAGTGTAAAGGTCGATAGCTTAACTAAATTAATTCAAATATGGATTAAATAGGAATGAGCTAATGTCTAACTATAGGCGTGCTTGTGTTTTTTATATGTGAGTCAAATTTCAATTGGGATTTGGAGATATAGTATAATTTTGGAAGCTTTAGGGTATCTAAAATACAAATATCATTGGCCCAAATGTAATTTAACCAAGTAATTATGTCGTATTCTCTACATTTGGGAAAACTAGTTCCAAAGTCTATGCTGTTAACTCAATGATGACAAGCATGGAATATGCTCAATTATAATGACAAGGCATTAGGAAAATACGCTTTCTAGATAAATAAAGTTTAAAGGCAAATTAAATTTAACCGCGCCTGCAAAGCATAAATTTAAATTGAAAGTGCATTAAAATGATGCATTTTCAAATGTGATGTGTTATTTTGGAAATATTTTTTATTGATATTGTAACATCCTTCTAATTCCCAATCATACCCCTAAATTTATTACCACCTCACCAAAATCTACTTAAATTCTCAACCATCGCATTAAAACCACCTTAAATTCCCAACTATCTTACCAAAAACCCTTATATAATCCCTTCCTTCTTTCTTTTTTCCATATTCTCTCAATAATAATAAATTTGATTAAGATGTTATTTATTGGATTTGAAGTCTCATATCAACATTTCAATTTATTTTCAATTCGGTCTAGGCATCACTTTAATATGAAATTAGCAAATAAAGGCTTTGATTTTATTTTGTTTTGTTTGTTTGTTTGTTTTATTCGATAATATTGTGAATTATTACTTGAAAATTTATTATAATTGTTCGTTTAAATATTGTTTTGGGTTGTTACATGATGTTAGAATTTATGCCTAAATATTATTTGTTTAGATTGATAAATTAGAGTTTATTAATGAATTAGGATAATTAAGGTTGAAGTAAAAATTTGTTATTTTCAGGAAAACTGTTCAAAACTATTATTTATAAAATTTATTTTTAGAAAATATTTTCATATTTTTAGTATATTATTTATTAATATTTTAAATACTTAAAATATTAATAAAGGAAAAAAAGTTTAATTAAATATAAAAAAATTAGCGGAACTTCTTCAAATCTTTGTGTTTAATTGTAGACCAGGTAATTGAACTTATATAGAGGAGTTTTGTGGACGGAACTCGGTCCTAAACTCAAAGGAACTTGAACTTGTCTCTAAATAGGCTTGAGGGACTGGAGTCGTTCTTATGCTCATATATACACCTCAAATACTTGATTCAATATATGTCGAATGCATGTTTACTTATACATTTGGCATTATAAGAATTCGTTGAATTTAACTTGACATAATGTATACTATGCATGCAACATACGAATGCGACTTTGATTATTCGACTTACGGATAACTACTTGGTCAAATCTTGATATATATGGAAACTATATAGTATATAGATTTTATTTGGTCCGTGGCATATTCCTTGACATACTTAAAACGAGGCTTGGCTACGTTTTACTCTATGTGTGACCAGTTGAAATGACTCGACTATCGATATTTTTATATTTTGGCTTCCGAACTTGTAAGGCGTCTAATCATTTATTAGAGTCATTATTGAACTTGTACTTGTGCTAGCATCGTGACTCATGATTTAATAAGTGGTGTCCACACTAGCAAGTTGCCTAATGTGGCTTATGTTGACTTGGTTCCAGGATTTATGATAGTTTATATATATATATATATATATGTATGTATACGCGTAGCAAATATCATTTATGATCCATTTCACTTATATAGAAATGACAACACTTGAATGAGAAAAGCATAAATCGAACAATGTTAACCCTTGTGACATATTAAATAATGAACATATTTTCTTGTACATATACTTGATTATTGTATAACTTGCGTACATGTTATGTTAATCCTTAATTTGCAACTCATTTAGCTAATTCATGTAGTTGAATTATTTTATTTATTAATTGTACATGAGTCTGAGACCCTACAAAACTTTGCAGGGAAAACACCAATAAATCCAGGAAATTAAGATGTACTAGTAGACAAAACGAAATTCGCTCCAATTTGACTATCATTTTTATGTTAGCTTATTATTTCCCTTATTTCGTTTTTAGTTGTAATAAGAAGTGGTCATATTTGAACTCATACAATAGTTGTGCTACCTCAGACTTGTTTAGTTTGTAATATGACATATTCATAAATTGTGACTTTTTAGCATATTTGTACTTGAATTTACTTATGGCTTGATAACATGACACATTTGATTCCTTTTGGAATTTGGATCATCAGAGATATATTAGTTTGGGAATAAATTTCTGCTTTTATACTCCTTTGGGGAAAAAAACAATCACAATGGAGAGGCTTTCATATAAAAGAAGGGACTAGTCACATACAGACAATTGTTTTTAGGGTATTTAAAGTGTACTTGAATTTGTGAGAATTGGTGGTTTTAATTTTTAAGCAATTTTTTTTAATAAAAAAAGGCTAAATTTATAACTTAAATTTTTACTGTTTTGTCTTGAAAGAAAAAAAAAAGTTCAGGTGAAAACAAGTTGCTAAATTGTTCACCAATTTTTATGTGAAGGCAAAAGAGTTGAGCTAGAAAACTAAACCAATGAAACCCTAGTTTTAACAACCAAAGGCCAAAATATTATATTTAGCAAAATGTGTTATATATTGGTTTATTTTGACAAATGCTAGGATATTTGGAGCAAATGCATAAAACGTAGAGAGATATGAAGATGATAATTTTGGTGCAAGATTTTAGAACTAGTATATATACATGTTAGCAAGGTAAAAAAATAATCACATGGTAAATTCTAGATTGTGTTGTCTTGTGCAACTTTTCCTTAAGTGTGTTAACATGTTGATTTATCTTAAAAAAAAGTAATCAACGTAACATGCCAACTTGATCCACGTCCTAACTTTTATCAATTTTATAGTATTTTTTATCTCGTCATTCTTTTTATGACAGGCTTGGAGAAACATTAAGTTTGCTTGCAACTTTTAAATTCAACTTTTTTATTTTTTCTTTCAGCTTTCAAGCTGAATCTGTTTGTTGGTATATATATATATATATAAAAAAAGTCTTTGAGTTGGATGCATTTAAGATTTTTGTTATTCTGAAAAAGACTTGCTTTGCTTGAACCTTTCAACTCAAATATATGTACATGTGTGTGGTCAATACAATACATATTTTTATATTTTTTTTCTCGATTTAGCAAACCTCTTTACATTGTACCATGCTACTTCCTTGCCAATCGAATTGAAAAGTAAATAACTAAAATAAGAATTACAATCTCCAACTCTTGATGAAAGCATTGGATTTATCACATCATTTTGTACAAAAGCAAGAAGAAGACAAATCAATACCTTATTCTAATATAAAAAAAATATATATCTAACCAGCGTGAAAATATTACAAAAGAAATGTAAAATTGTTGATCTTCTCGACTTGCACGATCTAAGTCACATTTCTTGAGTTCAAAAAGGAAAATACTAATAAACAAAAGCTCTACACGCGTAACGATCACTGAAGAGAAATCACATAGCAAAGGAATTCATCTTCAACGTTCCCCTCCCTCCTCCCCCGCCCGTACCAATTATGAGGCCCTTAATTCTTTTTTTAATTTGGAGAAATTTGTAGATGTTTAACTAGAGGGAGCATGATCCTCATATGAGGGACTTCTTCATTGATTTTCAAACATTGTTAGTTCCAAATATCTCGGAATGAGGCTATCGAATAACCAAAAATATCTCTTCAGTCTTCTAATTCCTTTTTTGAGACACTTATAATCCTAGAACAATGTAATACACTAGAGTGATGGGTAGAGCAATCAACATTCCGAAGATGACCCTGAAAGTTTTAGACCACAAAGAAATTTAGCAAACAAGAAAATGAGAAATCGGAAATTTTGAACTAAGTAAGAAAATCTGATTTATTCTCGACATTTTAGCTCTTATAAATTATGAGAGATCACAAACTTAAATAACGGGGTATGTTTTCTATATAGAGACTGGTTGCTGAAAATTTCAAAAATTCTATTGGTCGAAATGATGCAATTATAACCACGGAAATAAACATAAATTCGAGCAACTACAATTTTTTCCTTTTAACTACGGTCACTCGACTATTTGAAAGAGATATACTTTTCGTCACATAGTATTTTATCAAAATTATCGAATGCCAAAGCTACAGCTGCAAATTGGCACTAAATTTAAGAGCATATAAAAAAAATTAATTAAGTCCATAATTAAGGTAATGGTGTTAGGGTTAGTTTATTGAGTTACTTACCCAGTACTCAAAATAGCAGGATGGACATTATATTCCTTGGCAAAGACAAATGGAACAATACCTTGAGGAAGTGCTGCCTGTGATTTAATTGGATAATCAGAATATATATATTTGTTAAAAATGACTTTACACCTCAACAACATTAAATTAAATTAAATTAAATTAAATATATATATATATACTGTTTTAAGTTGCATGCGTGGTGGGTGAAATGAATGAAGCAAAGTACAAAGGCACAACTTTTTTTTGTTTTGGAAGGTATAAAGGCACAACTTATTGGAATAACAAAATATGGGATTGACAAATCATAAGACAATATAGTCATGTCAAATTGACTAATGGATAAACAAATATAAAAAGTAAAAGTTTCTATATTTAATCATGTATTTGTCGATATGCATAGGTCCTCTTAATAATTAATTCATAAGAAAGCTAACGAGAGCTCATTATGGAACATAATTACCGGAAATGTGGCTTAGGGTAGGAATTGCATTTATCCTGCTTTCGGTATGGACAAGAAATTCCGAAAATTTTTAAAGAGAAATGAATGGCGAATAATACCAAATGAAAAATAATTAGAGATATATCCATAAAATTAAGGGAAATAATTAGAAAATATTCAAATTACTATTAAAAAAGCTTAATATTGACTTTTTGAAAACTTATAGGAAGTTTTTTGGATATAATTTCATAAAAAATAATAATAATAATAATAATAATAAAAATAAAAATATGGTGAGAATGAGTTTTTTCAGTATTTCCAGGATTAAATGTATTTTTTTTACTTCTATTATTTTGATTTATAATTAGCTTATTCATACAAAGTATTTAAATTTTGATATACAAGTATATCTATCATTGTATTTACAATTGAATAAAATTTTAAAATATTGGATTAAAGAATTACACTCATTTTACAAATATTTATCACATGTTATTTAATCATATCCGAAAATATTCTAAATCGTATCCACGTTTTCAATTTTTCCTATAACTGTTTTCAAGCTTTTTTCACTTTTATTTTTCCTAAGGAATCCTGTTTCCGTTATGACTTTGCTACCTATGGTTTAGAACGCTTATATTAATCTATAAGATTATTCCCACACCGTTACGAATTTTCTGAATGCATGAACAATATTCCCATTTATTTATTAACCGAATAAAAATTGTCTCTTCTAATTATATTCGATCTAATCGAGATATTTGTATGTAGAATTACTTGACAGTATTCCATGAAATTGAAATTTTAAAATAATAAAATTTATTATAATAAAAATTATTAAAATTATATACATATATATCAATGTACCATAATATACATTATTAAAGTTAAATTTCATATAAGATCAAGTATAACCCCAAAACATTCATATATATATTTTCCCATAAATATAAAATAACTTATCATAAAAAACTAATAAAATTATATTTAAAAATATCAAAATACAATTAAAAATAAATATTTTTATAAATTTATTTATATCAATGTAAGATTCTTTATAAATTTTTAAAATATTGTCTTAATCCATATTAATTTTTAAAAATATTTCATAGTAATATTTTCACGTACCTAAAATTAACCTAGACAGATATTAATTTATCTTAAAAATATTATCTTAATATAAATCCTATCAATCTATCTTCTATAAATTTATAAATTATTGGGGAAAAAAAGGAATAAATACAAAAATATGTCATATCAAAAAATAAATTATTAAAACTAATTTAATAAATAATTAAAATTAATATGATATAAAAAAAATATAATACATGCAATCCTGGTATCCCGCATGATGCAATATAGTGCTATGGAAAAGCCTTAAACGCATCTATATGCGTCCTTATATTTTGCGTACATCCGACTTTGTCAAGTTTCAGTTGATTTTTTAAATTTGAAGTATAATGAACTAAGTTATGCACCATTTTGGGCAACCAATTTCTTTTCATTTATGCCACACTATGACGTACGGATACGATGATACGAGAAAACTTAAAAAAAAGGATACGAATATGGCTACAATACGTCCATAAAATATATATTTTTAAAAATTTTATTATTATGTTTAGTGTAATAATTATGATTTATAAAGTGAATCACACATCTACCAAAGATATATAATAATAACTAACGATTCAATCATTTATAAATTATACATTCTATATCGCATACATATTGCATAACATCAAGGTCATGCTTAAACAAAAGAAAACATCCGATTACAAGTCGAGCAACAAAAAAACTTGCAATTTGGAGAGGCAATCGATTGATCGATTGGGGGTGTTAAATAAAAGAAATTAGGGTTTTATACTTCTCTCTCTATTTATTACAAATAAGGGCTCAAACATATTTGCTTTTGTGCCCTTGTACTTTTTAAAAAATTCAAGTAAAATCCCGTCGTATCCGATACTTATCCGACGGTATCGGAAGCATATCGGTATCCGATACGTATCTGATACCGATACTTTGACCCTTTCGAAGTATACGTGTTTCTTAGATACCACATATGTTGGATGGTGTCGCTTATACAATAGTTGCTATACACTTAGTTGGTAGGATAAATTTTCACAGATCGGTACAGTAATGACTTGTCGGACCGTCACTAGGAGCCATAATATGCGTATACTGTACAATTTCGGTTAATTGACAACAACATTGAACATTATAAGTTAACGTATGATTTTTCCGAAACATTTGCAACCAGAGAACCATTCACGGTACCTGGCGAAAAACTAGCTTTCTGTTTAGAAATTTGTTCGTTTAATCTCTCTTTCCTAAGGCGTAATACTCAACCAATAGACGTGAAAGCTGAAATTATTTTAGTAGAATTAGCTTCTCATATGACCCGAAAAACAAAAAATGTTTCGGTAATGCAATTACGTACAACCAAATTCTAAACCAGCTGGAAAATCTAGAGCCATTAAAAAATAGATAGTTGTACTCTTAATGATTGCAACACTTTGAACACTAATGGGCACCAAACAATCATTAGAAAACAATATAATCAGATAAACTAGACTCATTCAAATAAATGTATCCTTTTATTTTTTTTTATTTTTGATCTTATCATTTCAGATAAAAGAACTCTCACGAGACCCAAATTCTTTTTTTTTTTTTTTTTTGCAATAACACTGCCTTTATATATGAGATAGGTTCGGATGGGATAGATATATATAAAAGTAGGTGCATTTAATTTGTAACAACAATATATGGTTATGTTGTTGAGGGGGGATTAATTACTTATTGGTTGGGAGACTTGTGGCACTTGCCAGCACACCCATGTGATTCTGTGTTATTTTTAAGCTATCGTACACATTAACTTAGGTAATAAGATTTGTTTTTTTATAGTAGGTGTCATTTTGGTAATGATTTAGTGACAGCTAATTAAAGATAGATGTGTCTCTCAGATATCCAAATTGAACAAATTACACAATAATATTGGGTTGATTATTTTGTGAATGTATATTCTCACGTAAAATAACTAGTAGTTCTGATTTATTTAACTTGAATTTACATGTGAAAGTATGAAGTTTTCCAACTTTTTGATTGATGGAAAATATGAGCAACTATACAGATGTTAAGACACTTGTATCTTGTTAAATTATTTATGTAAAAATATAGGACAATATGAACCCACAGCCACTTCATATAATTCCATTAAACTAACTTAATATTCTTTACTTTAATGCTTCATAAAAAAATTACATATGTGATTCTAATCTCTCCAATCATGGGTGAAATCGAGAATCGAACCGGATCGAACTTGGTTCGATTTTATTTTTCTATATGCCGATTCAGTTGGATTTACAAATTTGAAAATGTTCAAATTTTCTATTTAACTGGTTCGGTTTCGATTCCAAACTAAAGAAATTCAGTTGAACCGACCCAACCCGGTTTTGGGAATGTCAATCAGCTCATTTCATAGGTACGCGATATTGTTTAGGGTTAATTAGAGAAAAGGTGCTCGTAGTTTTACTTGAAGTTCTATTAGGTCCCCATTATCTTTAATTTTGAGAACCAAATGTGACACTTTTGTAAAATATTGCGGGTACTTATAATAGAAATTAAAATTATTGGTACCTAATAGATTTAATTTTCAAATTATGGGGACCATTAATGTCATTAATACTATTCCTTACAATCCAAACCCTATGATACCCATTGTGCCCCCGTTGGAAATTTGATAAAATAATTCTAATAGTAGGTGTATTTGCAAAATTAACCTTTTTTTTTTTAATTCTTACAAAAATAATTTTTTGCTATAAAATATCCAAAATATTATTTAATTTTTTTAATTTTTCCCACACTTTTTTTCCCACTAGATGATTATAACACGTGACATTTTTCAAGGTACTAAGCGGTGAGTACATGCTTTGCATATCGTATTTTAATATACAGTTTTATTTTTGGAAAAAAAATTACTATTTCTCAGTTAGACCTTGATATTAATGTTTGTGATTGAAATTTAGTATGCGTTTATTTTTTTCATAACTTTATAAAATAAATAAATAAATATCGGATTTTAGTTACTAATTTGATATCATAATTCAAATTGTATTTTCAATTTCCCTATAAATAATAGAAAAATTTTATTATAATTTATGAAAATAATTTCGACATTCAAATTTTGGAAGTTTAAAAGTTAAAGCACTAAAAATGTTTATCATAAAAAAACAAATTTTGTTACAAAAACACATATTCAACAAATTGCAGTACCACTATTATAACATAAATAGCCAATTATTCTACAACTATTATGGTCTTTGGCAAAAAAAAGTAATTTTTTTTTTGTTTTTTAGTTTTAATTGTACAGTTTTATTATTCGAATTATGATTGTAGTTATTTGCAATTATCTAACTTGCAAACCAGAAATTGATAGTTATAATTCCATATTAAAGTTTGTACAATTAATCAACAATTTCAGCTAACAAATCAAACATATGAATAACACATTAGATATAGTTTATAATTCTAAAACTTATTTACAATTATACAATGTTACCAGAAGATTATATCTCTCATTAATATAAATGTTTATTTTTTCCTCTACTTTCACTTTAATTGCGATATGTGGATGAATAGTTTTTTTGTTTGTGTTTGCAAAATTTTTTGACACATGT
>MKEJ01081722.1:0-12348 GCA_001753735.1 Embelia ribes | reverse complement strand
AAGCAATACTGGAAGCTGAGATAGCACGTAATGCGCAAGAGTTTTTTGCACAACCACACCATGAACTGAAGAATCCATGGAAAGGTGAACAGTTTTCTACTTCATTCACTATTTTCAGTCGGGCAATCGAAGACGATGCTGCTACCACCAAGAGTGACCCCATGCAACAAGGTCACAATGTTTAATGCTATGGCAAATCAGCTGTTCCACAGTGGATGATTTTTATATGCCCCACAATTCTCTTCGCATTGTGTTTTGCACTATCATAGGTAAATGAAGAAAACAATTTCATGGAAATGGAAGGTTTCACATTTTCTTTCCGTCACCTTTTCCTTTGACAAATTAATACACCAAACATAGAGTGAAAGTTCATCAGCACAAATAAAATAAAACAAAATGAAGCCATAGATATGCTCGACCAATGTTGTAAGAAATTCAACAAACATAAATATATTGCTCCAACAGGTACACTTTCATAATCAAGAAAAAAACTAGCGCATTCAGCTCTGTATACTTGATCTTGCCAATGCTGAACCACGCAAAATTACAAACATGGCAAGGACAGAAACACGTTATTCAAAAAATCAAGTTTCCTCCTGTTTCAAGCTTATGGTGTACGGTTAAGATCTGTCTTTGCTGAAGTGTTCAAAACCACAAATAACAATCCATCAAGCGTTCACCGCAAGAAATAAATAATTTATAAGCTTGTGAGGAAATTGTCTGTCTAATTTAGCGTAACAATATCTTAACAACCAGCAAAGTTGGTCATAACTCGGGAACACTCTCAGACATCTGAGATTGAATTATTCGAACGAGAAAAGCAAAATCACCTCAGCAAGCATCCAAATCCCGGCATGGTGGAGGTTTAGGTTCACCTAGAAGTGTGGTAATTCCCCCCTCTGGTCCAGAGTTTTGACGTTTCGGATTTTGAGTCCCACGCTGAAGCATAGAGCAATATATCACAGAGTGAGATCAATTCACACTCAGGTCTCTCGCTTGTAAGTTTAGTTTATAGCAACTGTAGGATTCTTTACTTTTTGCTTTTTCACTCGGGTCATATATGGTCCCACACGAATATAATTAACTTTATTGCAGCGAATGTAAATTAAAGTCGAGGATTATAAAAAGCTGTGGCCTTACCGGTGGTTTCTCTCCTCTTCTTAAGGCCTCAACTATCTCAACAACTCGCTTTGGGGTTACATCTTCCTGGTTAATACAAGAGACCCATGTAAAATTCTACAAACTAAAAATATGTGAGGGTGAAAAACTACTTAAACTCAATTATATAGAAGATTTAGATATACTCACATAGTAATTGTACGTATAACCTTCGGATCCATTAGAGTAGTCCGCCACTGTAATCATTGGAGCATTCACACAACATCCCTGTAGCAAAAGATAACACCAAGAGTTGAGATTAAGGATAAACACAACCCAAACTAGCAAGGCTGGGGTCAAACTACAATGTAAAAGACGTCTAATGCAGCTTCCAAATAGTAGATCCTGGATGTTCCGAATAGACTTTGTTTTAAAAAATGACATGAATTATTCGACATGCAGGTCAGACACTGTCTCACATCATATGTACCCACACTAGACAAGTGATGAACAAGAAAACAAGTTGTCGAACCAAGAGTATGCAAGTTAATTCAGTGCATAAGAGAAAACTGACCATGCATTCCATTTCACCAACAGAAAACAGCCCATCCTTTGTCACTTCTGCACATCAAAAGCAATCTTCCATCAGCATTTCATTATTTTTGCTAAAAAAAACAGGAGTAATACATATGCTAAATAGAAGGTTAACCATTGCGCTTCACTCCCAAGTGCTTCAGTAATGCATCTTCAATTTCTCGTGAACCCCGAATCATACAGGGTGTTGTTCCACAAACCAAAAGGTGATATTTGCCTACCTGCAAACAAATCTTACTCTTTATCATACGGTAGAGTAAAAGTAACTTGTGCATGAAAGATACAGCAGGAATAACAGAAATTCACAGGTACTAGAGAAATCACCACCACTTCAATCTAACCGTAGATCTATTGAACATGGAATAAAATGTTGCAACCTCGTAAACACGGATAGGAGCAACTTCTATGACCTTAGCCACCTGCAACATCACACCTCGATACCATTAGCATGTCAAAAATTAACGATAGTGGCATTGTTTAAATACATAACATTGCACCCAATCATAATCTTAAAGTGAATTGCGCACAAGTTTTGTAAAATTCCTCTCTTGCCATGGTTGTTAACTGCCATAAGGAAACCAAAAATAGATGGATTTCATGTAGTTTCCCATAGATGATGCAGAAATTCAAACCCAAAAGAGTAAATGGAAACAGAGATTGAGCACAATATCCCTGTTCCGTCAACATAACAATAAATGTTTCACCACTATAACAATTGTGGATGCTAATGAATCAAACTATTAAATGACCTTCGGTTGGCTTGTTAAGACCTTGGTTCAGCTCATTCAATAAATAAATGATCACAAGGTTAGACTCCTTAAGCACCATAGCATGAATAATATCGAGAACGCCATTTCATTTCACACCAGCTCTAATTTTTTTGGATTTTCCTTCAGTCCTTCTGACGAAGAAAATTGCCATGGAGTTCTTCCTTAACCAAGCACCATCAGTCATTAATGTAGCTAAAATCAATAACTTCCTCTTCACTCATAATCTCCACTTTGTACCATAAACTTCAATCCTAAATCCTACACTCACCATTACATTCCATTACGTCACATAATGGGTGTGATCGGTTCCCAACAGCTTATACTAAACATGAGCAGAATTCAAGAAATTAATCCTATTTCTTGGCATGTGTTTGCGAATGACATATAAACAAAAGAAAATATCTAGCAAGTAATTAATGGCAAATTATGGAAACATACAGCATTCATTGCTGAAACTGAAAGCCACCCTCCATGTTGCTGTTGTGCAAGATCTAACAATGGTATGACTGCCGATTGCTTATAGTTGGACGGATAGTGAGATAAAATCTCCTTCACCTATAAAACAAAACTGCAACCATCAGTATCTAAAAGATTAAGAATCGCATGCTTAGTCTCCAAACCAATATGATTAAGCAGAAAAAAATTTACTCAAAGCATGCTTACTTTGGCCCAAGAAAAAAAGCAATTTAGTGAAAACGGACTAGTGCAGCCTCACCCATTTAGTAGAAAATATCCGGTGCAGCTTCACAACATGTACTATAACAAAAATAAACAACAGAAATACTTTTAAAAAATTTAATCTATATCTTTTTTGTTGAATATATACAAGGTGTAAAGCCACTGCCCCTCACCCAAAAGTTTCTAGCTAGAAGTTACTATTGAGTTCCTTGAACCAAGTAGTATACCTAAGACCTCCCCATTGCACTACAGATCTGGGATAAGGTAGTCATACAAGGTGTTTGTGCTATCATTCGCGCACCTCGACTAATCTCAGTCCCTAAATCAGCGACCCAGTTGGGCCTCAAACTAATGATCATTAGCGAGATGAGTTACCCACCAGGTTTAGATACATGAGAATCAATTTTTCCAATAATTTCCATTAAACAACTAAAGCAACTAAATAATCAAAAACCATGAACATAATATACCTTCTCTTTATTTGCAGCATTGAATTCCCATAGGATCTCAGTGCTGTTCTCGGGGGTATCAATGTGCTGCAGAAAACCCAATATTATAAACAAGAACATTCGTGAGTCACGGCAGATTTATGAGTGCATACTTAATTTCTATTTCAATAATTTATGTTAAGAAAATGCTGAACTGCAGTCTTTCCTTTCTAGAAATTGTATTTCCAGATGCAAAAGAATTGCAACAGAGAATTAAAGGCCATAAAATCCACTTTTACTCGTTTCTCTAATTAAAAAATGTTTTTTTTTTCTTTACTAATTATCTATCTGTCACTAGTTTGGGTTATCCCCCTCAACCGGATGGATATACATACATACATGATGCATAATATTTTTGAGGTTTTGTTGAGAAAGACTGGCAATTTCTGGAAAGTGGTATTTCCAAGGGGCGAAATCAAGAAGTTGTGTTTTGAGAAATGCCGTTGGGATATATATACACAAATATAAATAGATTATATATATATATGTATGTATGCATATATATATCGGGCTACATTTGAGGCCGAAAACTTACGTAATTTAGGGCAGTGGAAAATGGGCGAGAAACCTGCAGATAAAATTTAGCAAAAAAAGGAAAAATTGAGATCGAAAAGAGAGAACGAAATAAACTAGGGCACAAAAAATAGTGCACTAAATTGTTGGGCGAAAATAGCAATAAACCTGGGGAACTCGACGGAAAACTTGACGGAGCTCGGAAAGTCGCTGATTGGCTAGACGAGCTAGCATCTTCGTTCAGATGATTCAACCGATCAGACAGATTAACAGAGAGAGAGAGAGAGAGAGAGAGAGAGAGATTTAAATTCACGTGTGGTTGACACGAAGATTTTTAGACGGGCTGAATTGGGGACCCCAGCCCATTACTTTTGTGGGGGTAAAATATTGGGCCAGCTGATTGCATCATCATCAACCATTAGCCCAAAATAGAAAATCAAGCACACGGTTCAAATACGTTTAATCATTGTGCATAAATTCTGTTTTATGAAAATAAACAATACATAGTATGCGAGCACATGCAAAGACGAACCTATGATTTTGTTAGAAGAGCTACAGTTTCCTTTATAATTTTCTAATTTGTAATTTTAGTGTTAATTTGTGTTTTTTTACTATTTTATACTTCATTTTTTGTATGTATATATTTATTGTTGCTCAAAATTGGAGTTGCATTAGTTCACGATGCATGACTAATTTAATATTTGTGTCAAGTATATTTTTGTAGCAACTTGCAGAGTTCATGCAAATATAGTTTTTCTTTTCTAATATCCAATATGTTTGAGCCAATTAGAACAAGAATATTATTCAAGAAAATTTTTAAAAAGAAATAAACTTCTTCCCTTTGATTTCTTTGTATTTTTGCTGAATAGTTTTCTTTTTCAATCCCTGAAGCATGACTTTCTACCATCTGCGAAGCAAGTTACAAACTCGAGGAAGTGAAATTGATCGACTATTTTCAACATTTACTTTTATTGAATGTAGAATTCTACGACAGTATATAAGGAAGAAACGTGTTTTTCATTATAACGAGAGTAACATTATTACTCCGTAGAAATCACAATTGAACAATGAATAGCTAAAACTTAGTTATAATTAATTTTCTAGTTGAGAAATTCTGAGTCTTTAACCTTACCCCCCCTATGTTGTAACACTTTCATCATTTTAGTGTCCTAATTTTCAAAAGTATATACAAACGTAAATTCAGAAAGCGGTAAAAAGTAACACACATATTTATCTCCTCGGATTTACTTTCTAACAATTTGGTAGTTAGGAGTTCACTAACATGTACAAAAGAGGGAGTGTGACCAAAGTGATACATGTGATCGATCGGAGAAAGAGGGTGTATAGTGTAATTTTTCTTCCGTGAGTTAGAGTACGATCACTGGCGGACCTGGGATTCAAGAGCAGTAGGAATCGAGTCCTCGTGAGATATATTTTTTTTTTTCTGGAATGTCACAGCGTAATAAAATATTTTCAAATTTTATATAGATATTCCGGAGAAATTTCAAAAGTCGCGAAGCCAAAGCCTCCCTCTGCCCCCTTATCGTTCTACTAATGTATACGACTTAATATCTATCTATCCATACAAAAATTATCACATGAGCCCGAAAATACAAGAACATTCTTTACAGAATAATGAGAGTTGATAAATACAATCTCGGACTTGCAAACGAAAAAAGACATGTACATCTTTTTTAGGGTTATCTCCACGTCCAAGCAATAGGTACTAACACCTCAGATCCGTACTGTTTTCGTACTTGCATGATCCGATAACATTACAAGACTACAACCGACAGGTTGTTCGCACTCCCAAATAAGAAGCGTACATAATTCAACCAAGAAAAAAAAAATGTTTCGGTTCTTGGTATCAAATAATTTATTTTTCTCCCAAAATATGTAAGGGGAGATTAATAATTTTTTCCTAATTTTTTGGGATTAGAGACATTTCAATCCTTTGATTTCTGAGCCTTTCATAATCCTAAGTCTTTTGCAAGAGGTAACAAACATATCCCATGGAACATCTCCAACAAGCATCCAATCACCATCCTTGTCCTCATATGTTGGTGCATGTTCTGATTTTTCAATATTGTACCCCTTATTCTCTGTATACCCACCTGAAAATATCAAAGGAAACATGAGATTCACAATCACATGATAGATGAAAAATATAGATTTTATAGCAAATATTAGATTTTATGACAAAATCATATGTACGGATACAAGAAGAATTGGCATAGTACAGATTTTGGTCCTTCCCTCTCAATTGCATCACAAATGCACAACACTAAAGGATCTCTTGATTTCTTATTTCAAGAAAAAGAAACTGGTCTTTTATGAATATGAAAAACGACCGAAAATTTTCTTATTTTTTTAGGTCGAAAGAATAATTTTAAAATTAGGCAGCCAAGTAATCATATTTATGTCAAAACCACAAAAATTAACTTAAAAACAGCAAAAGACAATCATTAAACCGCTCTTCGGTTGCAACTTTAATGGTCAAATTTTATTTTTATTTTTTTCTTAAAAGCCTGACTATATTTTGTTAATTAGTTTTTAAATTGAGTTTATTATTATTTTCGCATAAAGAAATTGTAAATTTTAAAAAGAATTCATCCAATTTTTTATTTTTTTTTTAAACATAAAAAAATTAATTTTTTAGCTTAAAATTTGCAATCAAACAAACCGAAAGTCTAGAAATATGGCAATCGGTCAAATCAAATTTTATAGTGGAAGTCCAATTTTTGTTTTTGATATACACATTTACGATGAAGAATAGAATGAGAGAATATTTACCTATAGTGCATTTGAACATGATTTGCAAGGCAAAGAGGAGATGTTGATAGCCCTTGTAAATATTGATATCAATTTTTCTCAAATAAGGAGCCCCATCCATGCTCACTTTCACATACAATCCTTCCCCTTCACTTTTCTTTGCCCGAAGACAGTTTTTCCGGTAGGATCTCACCGGAGGCCACCCCACAACTTGTGCCCTGAAATTATTGTAAAATTATTAACCAACATGTGTCAAATTAAGAAAACTTTAAAAATATAAATATATAGGATGGGTTACTCATGGTGACCAAGATTTAGAAAATAAACGGATTTGGTCCCAAATCTTGAAAAAAAAAAATAGAGATTTTCGGTCCTTTATCTAGATCTTTATTGTATTAAAAATACCCAAGTGTTCAAAATAGGTGAAAATCAACTAAACGTTTGTAAAAATACTGAATTCATCTCTAAACAAATCACATATTGGTCGGTTGGATATGATTTTCAGCATTCAAAACATATAAAATGGTGCAAATTTTTTGGAAACATGGGAATTGTTACCATTTTAATTGAAACTACAGGTATGAAATAGAATTTTCCATTATTGTAATTAGATATATATAGTAGTAATAAATAAATAATTATGAAGAATAAAAATTCATTTGATGAACTTACTTTGCAGGGGGAGCTACAACTTCTACGATTTCTTTCTCCGGCGCGGCTCTCTTTTTGTTTCGATCACCGGAACAAGGTCCATCCGATCCTGGCAACCCTAGCCTCAGCTCTGTCGCCTCGAGATGGCGAAGCTGTTCAGTCTCGTGGCTCGAACTAGGAGTCTCCATCAAAATAATATTGTACGATTTCAAACTGTACAAATATTTACGTGATACAATTACAAAAGGCTTCAATCTTCTAGTCTTATTTAAATTTTTGGGATTTTTTGAGAGATGATGAAAATGAAAATTTATGAATTTTTATAAGGGATTGTGTGGATGAATATAGAGAGATGATGGTTTGGGTTGGCTTTAATTATCTTCGTGCATGAGTGTGAAATGCGGCGACAGGTATAGGCCACACGCTCTTGCACACGCGTTTCTTCACTCTCCAATGGTCTAGTTACAAGTGTCCATGTTATGGTGGGGCTATTGGTAGATGTGAGAAACTTAATTATAAATTGGGATTGGCAAAATAGAACTTAAATCCATTTTCGAATCGGATTGAAATCATTTGGTTTTGGTTTTGGTTTTGGATATAACAGTTCGGTTCGGTTTATAAGTTTAAAGAAAAATTGATTTTTCTATTTTTTGGTTCAGTTTCGATTCTGTTTGTACTAATATTCGGTTTGGGTTCGGTTCAAGTGGTTCAGTTCAATGTTAAGCGGTTTGATTCGGAACTCGGTTGAACACCCCAGGTGGTCATTGATTCGATGAACCGATTTACCGAACCGAACCGAACCGAATCCGGTTGAGTTCTAAAATTTTGAAAAAGGTTCAATTCGGTTTTTACAATTAAATATTTTCGGTTTGTTTAGTTTTCGGTTCTGTTTGTACTAGTATTAGGTTCGGTTTCAGTTAAAAAAAATAATCCGATTTGTTCGATTCAATGCTAATTGGTTCGATTTCGGTTCGGTCAAACCGATTGAACACCTAAGGGCCACAATGGATATGCTATATGTGTGTAATTTCATTTTTAAAAAATTATAAATATATCACCAGACCACTAAAAATTTTGTTGTTGAAGTAGGATAAATTTTCCTTCATTCAAAATTTCGATCAAAATAGTAAAAATTTTAGATGATTTTATAAATTAATTGTTTTATCAACTTCACACAAAAAGAGAGTGGGGTGGGTGGTACACGTGGGTGTGGGTCTATAGTAATAATTGTATTTGGCAAATAGTGCTCGATAGAGCTCAAATGTAAAATAGGTAATTGAGAATTATACTTTTGTGCAAGGATAAATTAAGTAGCACAAAAAATAACTAGAAAAACAATTGGATTTTAATAATTGTATAGATGTTCTCGCAGAATACTTATTATTGGATCTTAAGACACTAAAAGCACAATTACCATTTTCATACGATTGTATGCAATTTGAGTGTTAAGTGCATATGTTGCTCATCTTCTAATGTACTAATGAATAAAATATGTCATCATGGTAGAAGTGCCGATGACATAGCTATACTTTGTTGTGGGCGAATAGTGACTTAGAATTCGTACAAAAATGATATTGGTGCAAATATTAATCTTACTTAAACGTTCCGTAACGATAAGAGAATGAAAATGTTCGTAATATTCATAGATACGCTTCAATTTGATGTTATCAAATTCTAAATCAAGACATTGTTTTAGAACGAGATTCGTTACTTATGACAGAAAAAATCAACATTAATATATAGAAATTGGTATTAATAATTTTTTTTTTTTAACTTATTAAACCCCGAATGAAAAAATGCTGTAAAATACTACATCTACCTTTTATTTTTCACGCCCAGTGCTAGCGCGTGGGCTTTATAATTACTCAAAACAAAACATCTCGTCACATAAGCAGCACGCTCGGGTCGGTTGTGACCCAAAGCCCCGACAGAGTGGGCCCACCTTTCACCGTCCATCAGTCGGAATTTCACGGCTGAGATGAGATCTGTGAGTTCGCTGGAGTGAATCACAGCCGTTGGATCTCGAGAGCAGCACATGTGCAAAGGTGGGCCCGACATGGTGTCGAAGATGGGGATGACATGGGCATGTGGGAGTGAGTGCGAACGTGGGACCCACATCCTGATTGATTGGCCGGTGGGCTGTGAAATCGCCAGCTCAAGTCTATTCATTATGTGTCGGGTTCTGTAATTATCGTTATTATTTTTTTTTTTAAATATGTGTGTGGTTATATTTTGAGAATAAATTATTAAAAATTAAGTATAATTTATTATTAGTATTTTTAATTTATTTTTTTATTGAAAATAGTTAGTGTAAATTGTCCTCAGTATGTAACGATTTTATTCTGAAGATGCAGTAATTTTTTATTGTGCATTACATGTAAAAAACAATTATTGTATTGAGAGCCAATCCTTTATACTGATGGTTATTATTTCTCTTTTGGTCGGTGGCTTTGATTAGTTTTTTCTTAGGTTAATTCTTTCTTTTTCTTCAAAGTTAAAATTTTAACATAACTCAGAAAATTAGAGAGTGTGAGGGTATATTTCAAGACGAAATCGTGGATGAAATTCTGAACCTATACTGTGGGTAATATTTTTTTATTAAACGGTTAAAACGTGTGGCTGCAAAGTAGGTTGTTTTGTACCCAAGTTAATAAATACCCAAATATTCAAGCCATTATGTACAATTAAAAGTGTTTTTTTTTTAAGAATTGATCTTAAAACTAAGCCAAAAATGTTAGTATTTTTTACAGACGCCGTAAAACACATATAATTGATTTTCTTGTCTGCTATTTTTTTAAAAAACAAAACTTTAGGAAAATAATTGAAACTAAGAAAAAAAATATTTTTAAGAACTTATAATATAAATCATATGGCACGACTATTTTCGGAACGCACGTTCATAAAATTATATTAAACTATCTTTGATCGAACCACGTTCTTTAACCGTCTCGCTACAGTTTGTTGGCCGCGATTCCTTCGAAGACAGTCATATAACAAAATAAGAGAAATGTAAAAGTGAATATTCTATCTCACATTGGGAACAAAAATATAAAAAAAGAAGAGAGAAAAAAAAATAACAGTCTATGAACTGAAAATTAAATTTATGGACACGATTAATGTTACTCGTTATAAGACGAAATATATAATCTGAAATAACATGTCTATGCAATGTCCATAAGTGGATGAGCAAACACTACAATGGTCCAAATTATGATTTATGACCATTACTATTTGATTAATACATTTCTTAATTATCGACAAATACACTATCGGATCATATTTCTCCACATCCTTGGCTATAATCACTGATATTTTCAAGAAAATTTGTGGGATAAATCTCGGTAAAGAATTGCATGAAATGTTCACAAAAGATTGTAGGTTTATAATTAAAAGTAAATATGAAGAGATACGAGTCAACTCAAACCTACAATCGAAATTAAAATTATGGAGCTAGCTTTTTCAATCGATAATCCATCCATTCGGTTTGTGTTGTAAATTTATCATATCACAATTTTAATTGTTTGATTGTTTGAAGTGTAAATATAATATGGTATCAAAGATCAAACGTGATTTTTCTCTTGCTACCTATTGTTTTTGTTATTTGTTAAATCGATAGTCTCAAATTTCATCAACCCACGCATGGGAGAGAGCTTTAAACTTCTCACATGTCAAAATAAAGTAAACTTCCACCCTATATAATGTGATCCTCTTTTTACCACAAATGGATTGTTTTAGTAGTAAACGATAAATCCATTTTAAATTTATTTGTTTAAAATTAAAAAATTATCATTGATTCCACCCAATTAAGTACAGTTGTTGGGCATTCAGAAATTTAACATACGCATAAGTGAGCCAGGATGTTAAAATTATTGCCAAATTGACTAAAGATAAAGTTACACTGTTGTACATGATAATATGAGATGTATTCCCTTGCAAACCGATTTTAAAGATGTGTTCTAACAATGTAATTATTGCAGTTGTAAATTTAACACTTCCGCTATATCATATGCGCTTCATGAGAAGCCTTTAAAAGGGTTATTAAATATTAGACCATATCGACTAATAATAAACTTAAACGATTGTATATGATTACATTAGCATATTCTCTTTGTAAGCCGGTTTTCAAAGAAGAATCATATCCATGTGATTTTGGTAATTATAATTTAACATGTTATCAAAATCAAAAAGACTTCTACCCTTGTGATTGTTACCATTAGGATATCAAAATAAGCAAAATCATAAACATATGTGATGAAGAGGTTAACTCACTCTATAGGGCTACATTTTTCAATTATTTCATTGTAATAAGTTGTTACAATTACAATAAAATAATTTCCATTATGCTCCTTGAATAATCTCTCAATTCTCAAAATTTATGAAACCACCTAATACCCGAGGAATTTTGATCTGGTAGAACTTTTCTTGTCCAAGAGTGTCTTCATTGGAACAATTCTCCACCTCACTAAGACTTTTTACTACTCATAAATATTAGGAATTTTCATTATATTAAGCCTACTACCCACGTATCTTTTATGAACCAAATGACTAATTATATGCTAAAGACCCGCAAATTACTCACGATGATAATCCAAGAGAATACACTCTCTAACCGTGGGAGACTAGGACAATCTCCTATCTAAGTGAAGAAGAAGAAGCTCAAACTCTCCACCATGGGACAAAAACCCCCATAGAAAAAACCCTTACAAAATTAACCCTTTATTAACATCTCTTATCTCTCATTCATATAAACAAACCCTAGGTATGTTTATATTGTCACAAGAGTC
>MKEJ01081715.1:0-15518 GCA_001753735.1 Embelia ribes | reverse complement strand
ATTATTATAGGATTTTATTTATTTTTGTTTCTTCTATCCCATATTTATTTCTTTGCGTAAAAAGAAAATTTATTTATATTTTTTTATTTAATATAAAAAATAAATAAAATAATAAATTATAAATTTAAATATAATAAATAATAATAATTTTATTAATAAATAATTAAACAAACAATATTTTATAATTATAAATGCATTGTAATATGTGAAATTTTAAATTTTAAATGGTTAAATATATGAAAATAATATTTTAATGTAATAAAGAATATTATAGATAATTTGAAGTAGACGATAAAAAATAAAAACTTTATAAAATAGAGATAGAATTTATTTTTTTATGTAATTTAGATAATATATTAAGAGAACGATGCAAATGTTCAAATAGTACAATCAATCTAAACCACTACCAATTAACCAAGTGTTGCTATTACCTATCCCCTCCTTTTCTCTCTCTTTCTATTATCTATAATATTATAAAAACAAACACAATTTGGGGAATTAAAAGTTAAGCTCATTTCAATTTAATGTATTCACTATTTTACCCTTTATGTTTGTATTCTAAAAATTAATTTATCGGTACAATTTTGGTATTTCGCTATTTGTTCTTACATGTGTAGTAAGGTAAAACATTTGTTAACTACATCTCATATTTATAGGGTTTCAATTTTATCTCCTTATGCTAAGTATTATCCATGAAATTAATGTTGCAATCAATAAGATGAGATTCGATTGTTATACTTTTTATTGTAAATTTTAATAAAATTGTGCACGAAATTAATATTGCAGTTAATCGGAAGAGATGTTCTAACAATCCTTAATTTTTTTCCAAAAATGATACTATTAAAAAAAAAAATTAATCCTTAAAAATTGTAATTTTTTTAACAATTTATAATATATATTTCACACGCATCGCGAATGTCAGTCACGCTGGTAGTTTTGAATTTGCAGGTCTTTATTTTCAAAGTTTTATTTTTATTATATGATGATGATATGATTGCGCGTGACCTGTTTGCCAATATATGAATGCATTGATACCAAATTTTCTATTTTGTATTGTAACCTTCCCCGTCAGTCAGATCTGTAAATGAACGAACTAACTGTTTTCGATCCAACGGCAGTGGCCGCACTAATCACCACTACGAGCCGTCCATTCCATTGTGCCCAAACGCAGAACATTCTTCCTAGAAAACAAAAACGAAAACACTGAAAATTCAAAGATAAAACACCCCCGAAATCGGAGACTGATTGGTGGCTGCGCCAAAACCCAATCCTCTCCCTTCATCTCCCTCCCCATCTCTCTCTCTATCTCTCTCTACTCCGATCTCCGCCGCAGCCGCCGCCGCCGATCACAATGATTACGATCCCTTATTTGACAGCTTTGACCACGTACTTCAGCTATGGCCTCCTCTTCGCCTTCGGCCAATTACGAGATTTCTTTCGCAAGTTCATTGATTGGTGGAAGGCCAGCAACCTTCAGGTATACATATATATATATGTATGTATGTATATGGCATATATGTTATGTATTGTCATGTTCATTATGGTGCTCTAATCATTGGTTCAATATTTCAGCTACATATATATGTATATATATCATATATGTTATGCATGTGTATGTATTTACATGTTAATTATTTGTTTAATATTTGACATTTCGGGTTTGCTGATAGGGATACGCGCCGATCTGCTTGGGGCTTGAAGATTTCTATATCAGGCGGCTCTATCTCCGTATTCAGGTAATTTTGTTCCTTGTTTTAAGAGTGACGAGGTGCATACAGAGAATCAGATACAGAAAATGTACAAACAGCTATATGGTGAGATCCTGTATGTTGATTTGTCCTTGAAACTGCTCAACATCTAACCAAATACGTGTTTGTATAGTTTTGTAGCTGGTTTTTAAATTTGAAGTCTATGGTTGTTACATGGGTGGCTATAATATCTGATGTTTATAGTATGTATTGTTCTTTTGGGAAATGTAATGCTTTAAGAAATTATGGTTATATATTCTACCTAATGATGTTATCCTAGAAGATCGCTTGGTTTGATGTGCGGATTGCTAAGCGGGGCAGTTCTAGAGGCAAATATAATTATTCTTATTATTTTTTATTGATGAATACATTTAATGTTTTATGGAATCATACTTATGGTCTACCTGTTGATGTTATGATTGAAGATTGCTTTGTAGATGAGGTGAATATAGAAGAGTGAGTACCCTTTTCTGAGAAGCGACTATAGTGTTTGTTTTATGATTGTTTGTATGGTGTTAATTTTCCTTTTTTTCTTTTAGATTAGATTAAAAATTGGAGGTTTGCTAGTTGGTGTAGAAGATATTTTCGTTCTACTCACCTAATTATTCTTCATAATGCCATGATAACGTTCTGTTTCTGGAAAAGTACCAGAAATGTTTTGAGTGTTGGTTTGGTTAGTCAAGATTGAATTTGGAAATTAAGAGAAAACAAGCACCGTACTTTGGCTTATTTCAGGAATTAGAACAAGGAGATGTTTGTAATATGTTGCATTTATCCTTATGCAGGATTGTTTTGGTAGACCAATAGCAAGTGCTCCTGATGCATGGTTTGACGTGGTTGAGCGTGTCTCAAACGACAACAACAAGACCCTGAAGTGAGTAATTAGATTAAATAATTCAAGCACAGAACCAGCATAATTTTATTGGTTCACATGCTTTCTTCTCCTTAGAATGTCATTTCTGCATTGTTAAAAAATTAAAGGTAATCGTGTGGCAGTTAGCATTAACAGTTGAATGGCATTAGAGGTTGCTCACAGCATGCAGTAAATTTTCTTTTAAGAAATATTTTCAGCTAAGCTTGTAAGTTCATGGTTCATGAAATTAATCTCTCGGAATAATCTTGTGCAGGCGAACCACAAAGAAAAGCAAGTGTCTTAATTTGGGGTCGTACAATTATCTCGGTTTTGCTGCAGCAGATGAATATTGCACCCCGCAGGTGATCGAGTGTTTGAAGAAGTTTTCTCCGAGCACATGTAGTCCTCGTGTTGATGGAGGTATCCATTGATGATGATGGCCTTAAAATCTTGCCTTTTATTTTGTGTGTATTTGGTCTGCTGACATGATCACAACCAGGCACTACAATCATACATACCGAGCTAGAGGAGTGTGTGGCCAATTTTGTTGGAAAGCCAGCGGCTATAGTCTTTGGCATGGGCTATGTGACTAACTCTGCTATACTTCCTGTCTTGGCATCGAAGGTATAAAGTCATAGGGCATTCTTCGCGAATATTGTATATTGACTCTCCTTTATTATGGATATTTTCTTATTCATTTGAATTATTTGCAGGGAAGTCTTATAATTAGTGACTCTTTGAACCACAACTCTATTGTAAATGGTGCTCGTGGATCAGGATCTACCATTCGAGTTTTCCAACATAACAGTAAGTTTGTACCTTATCGTGTTTTTATATGCAAAAATCCTTCAATAGATTTATTTTGCTTAAGATAATATCGTAATCTCTTCTTTTAGCACCGTCCCACCTGGAGAGTGTTTTGAGAGAACAGATATCTGAGGGACAACCTAGGACGCATAGACCATGGAAGAAGATACTTGTTATTGTGGAGGGGATTTATAGCATGGAAGGAGAACTATGCAAACTTCCAGAGATAGTTGCCATTTGCAAGAAATACAAGGTAGAATGTCCACAAGTCGGTACTATTTCAAGCTTATTCGTCGAGTTCACCAAAATTTTAGCCATTTAATGTCTTGAAAATCTGTTGCATGGAATAAGAAGGGAATTGTGCAGCCCACCTTATCACGGGATTAATTTTCTTAAAGAAAACAAGCTTCTACCTGATTTTCTTTTCAGCTAAATAGTCTGGTATGGTATGGACAGCTTGATGCTCAATAACCTTAACTTAGTTCCACACCCTTGATTTATTTTTACTGTCTCATAAGTTTTTTTTTCCATGTCTTTGACTTGAGGAGGAAGTATTGTCGTCTTTCATACAGCAGGAATGTTGAATCCTTCTTTTTTTTTTGGTTATTGATTTTGATTTTGATTTTATTTTTGGTTATTGATTTTGATTGTCTCACCATGTATTTTGGTGATTGACCTTCATTGCAGAAACTTCACAAGTTTGCAAGCATGTGTTCATTCAAACACTTGTGTTGGCAATATCCTAATGTGGATCTGTCTATTTGTTTCAGGCATACATATATTTGGATGAGGCTCACAGCATTGGAGCAGTTGGGAAAACAGGAAGGGGTGTCTGTGAACTTTTAGGTGTGGATACTGCTGACGTGGACATTATGATGGGAACTTTTACAAAATCATTCGGATCATGCGGTGGTTATATTGCAGGATCCAAGGTCTGCTTCTTATAGGCCTATTTTCTGACCTGCTTTTAAAATCTGCCACTAACGACGAGCCCTTTTTAAGATTTTTTTTTTTTAAGAAAAGCATCTCATACTTTGTGTCATTTTATTTTAGATGAAACAAAATTGATACCCCTTTGGTCAATTGGGAGTGGTTTAATGTTTTAAACATTGACAGATCCGCTGTTTACGAAACATTCTTACTAGGTGTACATTGAGTTGTTCTTACTTGTATAAAGAGTGCATATACTAGGTACTTATCTCTATTTACCGAGGTAAATTGTTTTTTCTGGTCAAATTTTGCTGAATGACATAATTTGTTAATTGGTTACTGGACAATGCTAATTTTTCTGGTCGGCAATACATAGATCTTCTATTTGGATATTGCATAAATGTGTAGGATACACTCAATCTCAAGTATGTCTATTCTTGCACTATCCATTTACTTTAAGAGTTGACAATCTGTCTCCTGATATTTTTATATTACCTTAGTAAGAATGTTTGCTGATATAAATCATTCACTGTCGGTTCTTTGTGGCCTCATTTTAACTGAAATACCAAAGCACACTTAAAATTTTCCTTTTGTTGTTTGGAGAAAAATTATATTTGCAGCTGAGGCGTTGGGGTCAATATCGCATTCCATAGCTTCATAATAAGTATTTAGTTGTTATTACATTTCGTTAAATGGATATGGCCTTCTTTTTCATATTACTTTATATGCTCGGATGTTGATGTGCTAAAACAACTTTCTGAAAATGGTCGAATGTTTCTTACCATGTTCAGGAGCTTATTCAATATTTGAAGTACACTTGCCCCGCTCATCTATATGCCACGTCTATCTCTCCTCCAGCTGCACAACAAATTATATCTGCAATTAAGGTTCTTCTTGGAGAGGATGGTTCCAGCAGAGGTGCTGAGACTTTCCCCCCTCTATTATAACTTCTATATACTTGCAATCGGGAGTCAATCCTACAAATTATTTATCTAAGGTTTCTTCCTCTTCTTTGATGTTAATAGGGGCTCAAAAGCTTGCACGAATTCGCGAGAACAGCAACTTTTTCAGGTCAGAATTGCAGAAGATGGGCTTTGAGGTTCTAGGGGATAATGACTCTCCTGTAATGCCGATCATGCTTTACAACCCCGCAAAAATCCCAGCTTTTTCACGGGAGTGTTTGAAGCAAAATGTAAGTCAATATGCAAATAAACCTTGTGTGATATTTAAACTTGTTTTAGTACTTAAAATTTGTTCGTTTTATGCTCATAACTTTCCTGAAAAAGTGAGTTTTTGCTACATAAACCTTTTCATTTTGCTGTTGCTGTCAGTAGCTAAAGAAACTGGCAAGAGTCTGATTAGATCTCAAACATTATTGCTTTTCTTAGATTAATTACTTTTATTTGCAGTTCTTTTTTTTTCTTTTTCTTTTTGCCTGGGACACCTTTTTCTTTTCCAAACAATCATCGACATTGTCCGTATTTTGCAGGTGGCTGTGGTGACGGTTGCATTTCCAGCAACCCCTTTATTGTTGGCAAGGGCACGTATCTGCATCTCTGCCTCTCATACCAGAGAAGACCTGGTCAAAGGTTTAGAGGTGATTATTTTAGATTCATAGTTTGATGTCCGATTATTTACCATGCTATACATAATCTCTTTTGCAGTTTACTTACCTCAACCTTGATTCTGTCTATGTGATGTTTCTCTTAAAATGCTTGTAAGTAACACAGCAAATATTCATTTAGATTTTTTTTTTGGTAGTTCATATGGTAAGTCAAAATGTCACACATAGATGGAAAAGTTGAAACGCTTCAATATAACGTGAAACTGGATGGATTCCAAATCCATTGGTAGCTCCATTTAGGATTTTTGTGGTGAGTATGAACAATAATGTTTTGCTTTTGTTTTTAAGCTGAAAAGTTGGTTTCTGAAACTCCAGATTAAAAATGTGGCTATGTGACGAAAACCCCTGCTGAGATTCTCATTTAATTTCTTCTTTTGTTTGAATGATGTATATAATTTTGCATTTGAGCTTATTTGAAACTTTTTTGTATATCTTATTTTTTCTGTTATAAAACTTTAGTTTCTAAAAAAAAAATGATGTACATAACGTCATTGAATTTATCTTTTGTTGGATCGTTGATCCAAATATCTATGTTTCTCATGTGCCTAATATCTGACATGAAGTATATGTTCTTCGTTACAGGTTATAAGTAGAGTTGGTGATCTGGTGGGCATAAAATATTTCCCTTCTGAACCCAACAAACAGGAGCTGCAGGATGGTAAGGTGAAGTTGCAATAAAGATTATATCTCGGCCTAGCAAAGTTTTTCGAAGTTTTACAGCTTGGAGTTTATTTTGCATTTTGACCATTGTGACCTAATTGATTTTTTCATTATGAACAGTTTTATCTGTGTTATATTTATCCAGTGAGTGCCTATTCGATACAATTTTGCCTTCGCTTGTTGTACTCTCTTGAACTTCTTTAGTACTCTTGTCTATATTGAAATATTCAAAATAGCACCCTAATGCTAAATATTGTATCTGGAATTTTGCGTTGATATTTATAGAAATGGAAATATGGGTCTTGTTTGTATGGCGTGAAGATGTAAAGCTAGCTCTAATTTTGCCATTATTGAACAATAAATGAAATCAACATGATAAGATAACTTCCCTTGGGCTCAACTCTTTTTGCAGCCACCCCCCCTAAAAAAGAAAACAATGTGCCAAACTCTAACTATGCTTTTCTCTGTGGGGCAAAATATGGATCACAATTCGCAAATTAGTCTTTCTTTTTTTATGCAAAAATTTAGTATAAAACATTGAAATTACAAACATATCCCATCTTTAGATTTTATTTCTGCTGCTCACAAAATATGTAGTCATGCAAGACAGCCCTTCTCCACCAAAACTACTACAACTAACTAACAGAAATCTAAAAGGATAAAATCCCAAGCAATGACACCATTCACAAAGTTAACAGAACTACAGGTTCCCAAAAAAAGGAAAAAAAAAAAAAACAGAAGGTGTGCTCATGGTAAGAAACCTTCTTGTTGAAAAGTAGCTGACGTCTTTTTGGCATCAGCTTTCAATTTTAAAGGTCTACAGCCTTGAAGAACCTTTAGTGGTATGTCCCTCATGCTATGATAATCTGCTAAAATGTACCTTTTGTGATATGAACATTAGCAACAATCTTACAATTTACAGATATTATACCCACTCCTAGACATATACTATAACAATAGAAATACGCAGAAGAAATTAAGACCTAGCGGAGATCCAGGTTTTCGTATCACAGACTACCTCAAATTGTTTCCAAATAGTAATTCCCTACAAGACTGAAATAAAATTAATTGTGGAAGTGTGTGAAACATATATCAAACTAAAAACATCCTATTGAAACTTAACAACTCATCATCAAAAGGCAGAGACCATCAAACGAATTACCTCAAACGGGGCTTTAACCATCCATTCAGGCACAATATATATCGATAATACAAGATTTTGAGCAAAAAAAAAAAGACGAGCCTTTGGCCCCACCTCCATGATTTTGTCCTTCTGACATTGGACTTACCGAAACAAATGTTGTAGAAAAGTGGAGACCATGATAATGCAACCTCAATTAACAGCGGCGCAACATTAAAAGAAAACATGCAATTGTTTTGAATGAACATTGATAGCCATACTTAACCATCCGAGCAATGCTACCCCTACTCAAAATTTCTACCCGATTTCCTTATCGACCTTACTCGCTAATGTGGCAAGGAGAATCTTAATTACATTCATCAATGCAATACAACTAAAAACTAATCACATTTAAAAATTCTTTTTGCCACATCAGCGGGTAAGGATATCGGGTAGATTTTTTGATAACTATCATTTCTCTAACCATAGTGAACACTGATAACCAAAATTAACAAGCCATCAACTAACTGAAGCGCAACATTCATCTCCTTCAAAGAAGGAAACAATACAGTGATAGCTGTTTAAATATGTCCTAATAGAAGAGATAGCTCAAAATCTATGTAAATATACATGTACTAACAAAGTTTCCAAAACAAACAAGGAAAATTGCACATAGCCTTTCCACATTGGAGCTCAATTCCAACCATAGTGACTTTGCTTCCAAACGTGGCACCAAAGTCAAGATCGCTTCTGCAACAAACAACTTCTATGCAGAGTTACTTGCAACCCAATGTGGACAAACTTACCATTTTTGTACATTACCTTAAATTTAGAAAACACTATTCTAAAAACAGAAAAAATCTCAAGTACACTAACTTTTGCCCCAAAATTAAGATGTATCCATATCATAGCAATTGCCACTCACCACGCTTTCCAAAATTTTCTTCCAACTTATCAAGTATATACTTATATATAGCAAAAGAAAGCACAAACTATTCCACTGCAAAACTACAACTGTCGTGAAGAGAAAAAGTTACATCAAAACCTCAAAAGCAGCTTTTCCCCCCAAGCCCTCACGAGAACCCTCTGCTCAGCTTCTGAATAGCGCAGTACATCTTCCGCCTGGACCCCACTGCATTTATCCCCATATCCTTCAAATCCTCCAGCGTCAGCAGTGGCAGCACCTCGTCGTCCACCTCATGAATTTCAAACACCGGGGCATACCGCCCTAGCCCGAGCTGGTTCAGCCAAACCCGAATCCCATTCCTCTCTTCCCCTCCACCCCCATTCCAGTCCGTATCCGATGGGCCCCCTTCGAAATCCTTCGAAACCCGATTCTCCAACGACTGAATCGGGCTATTACCATGACCCTCCTCCTCTTCCTCCTCGTACTCGTCCACGTCGTCGCCGAAGCCCCAATTGGACCTCACCCTTTTTGTCTTCGCCTTCGAATCACGAACCCTCCACCCTGAAACCAAATTCCCCTCCCTCTCCCTCTCCCTATCTCTTTCCTCTCCATCTAGGGTTTCATGGCTCCGCCCCCTGGGGGCTCTCGCAGGAGCCTTCCACTGCTTTGGTCTCCGATTGGGGACAGAATCGTGGGTCTGGTCGCCGATGTCGCCCAATCGGACGCTGGGGCGGCGCTGCCGCTTGGCGCCGACGTTCTCCGGCGGCGGTGGGGGCGGGGGGATGAAGGCTCCGGCGCCGTTGGTGTGGGCGTCGGGGAGCTGTGGGTCCGTCATTGGTGTTGGGAGTTTCTCTGTCTAGGGTTTAATCTGGTGTTTGATTAAGAAGCAGTTTGAAGTGAAGGGAGGAATTACTCAAGTGAGAGAGAGAGAGAGAGAGAGAAAGAGAGAGAGAGGTTCTTTTCTTGTAGTCGATGTTGCGGGTTGAGGTCGGTAGAGGCCACGTGGCTATTCGCTAGTCACTGATAGTAATATGTGTCGCTCTCGTCGTCGCCGTGGACTATGACGTGGCAGCGATGGATACGTGGTTGGATAGTCATTACACGTGTACCATTACCATTACTGTTACCACGTGTTTGCTTAACTAGTAATAATGTATGTTGTCGCAACCATGGTAACTTAAGATTTGTTTTTGGTGAACTTGGATTTGTTTTCACTATTAAGGAAAAAGTTTCAAAAGTTCGCAAATTTTCAAAGACAATGGCGTTACATCAATCAACCCAGAAAAAAATACAGTAACAAATTAATCCTACTTTTTGTCATTTGTGAAAATAGATTCCCATACATGGAATTTCCGAAAAAGAGATGGGCTAAAGCAATTTTCTGGGGACAAAATTGGTGACATAAGTGGTTCTACCTTTTATAATTTTTTCTCATTTAAAAACCATAAGTGTTCAAAATGGAAGATAAATTAAAGTAAATGATTATAAAAAAAAAACAAATTTACCCATAAATGGTTTATATATTGGACACTAGATATGATTTTCAATATTGTATTTGCATATAAAAAGGAATTACAAAGGGAAGGTTATCTCAATTTCTTAAACATGTGCTATTTCCTATTAGAATGGAAACATGAAGACCCAAATAGAATATTCGATGAAACTACAGGGAATGTTAGCGTGATTAACAAAAATGAAACAGATTATAATTTGTTGTTGGATTAAAAAATACAGAGAATTTAATCCATTCAAAATAGTAGTCTGGTCTTACATGAGTTATTGTCGCAATTTGAATAGAAGAAAATCAAAATTAGGATATGGCGTATCAGGAAGGACTTCGTGTCCTCCCGTCTACTTTAATAACAGTGATAAGAAATAATCGAAATACAATATTTATAGGCCCATATGACTGTTGGTGTTTTTTCTATTTTTAATTTGACTGATGTTTTTTTTTTCCCCCTCAGTAATTGCTTGTGATATCATTTGCACTTTTGCAGAAAGAGGGAGAAGGGGATGCTCCGAACTCTGAAATTCTTGTAATTTATATATAGATATAGAGAGAGAGAGAGAAACACGAAATATTTATGAAACTCGCCTTACTAATTCCCTAACAACACCGTAACAAAAGAAAGATGAGTCTCGTATATAAAAAAGAGAGAGATTTAGCTCTCCTATCCGAGAATCCTGCATCTGTCACCATGTGATATGGAAACAGTTATTCACTGATAGTGGCAAATAAGCCGGATGGTCCTTAGTAGTTGAGTTAGAATTTCTATTTTTATCATCATGATTCATAATCAATTGCAAGCATGGACATGTATCCTACAAGAAATTGTTTAGAACGGGAAAAAGGAAGAGCCAAAAGAAAAAAAAAAAGTGTTGCAAGATTTGTGAGCAACTTGCAAAACTCAATAGGGAACTTTTAACAGTTTTACACTAAAAAATGGAGAAGCAAGCCTATAACCTCATTCAGAAGGAAAGCATATGGCAAAGTTTGCAAGAATCAATTTGCTGTTACCCAATTTAATAGCTTATTATTGAATATTTTCGACCCCTGGGAACTTTGATTCTTTGTCTCAAGCAAACAAACAAGTACCAGCTAACAAATGCTTACACGGAAAAGGCAAAAACTATATTCGTATGCAAAACTTGTACTTCAAACAATAAACTCAATGATGCAAAAACAAACTCTCCTTGTTTTACCACATATCTTATTTTCAACAATACCAAATTGAATATCATTCATCCAATAATAGGTTGTTGGGGGAGATACCGGTTGAGATCAAGTACACTTTATTCCTTGGCAGGCACAAAGGCGAACTCTGAAACCAAGGCTAAGTGGTCACTTCCCATATTCTGCAGTGTCAAAAAGCAAAACACAAGATGCAAACTTATTAAAAATGACTATGGAAAGTATATGGAGTAAAAGATTCAATCATCTAGTTAACACATTTTCAGAACTACCATAAAACTATATTTCAAGCTAGAAGAATCCCTTTGGTGAAAACCACTTTCAAAGTTCTATTTCATGAATTTACTCCAAAACCAGTAATAGCTGATTGGAAGGTTCTCAACCTTAAATGGTAGGCCACCTGTATTCTTAAGAACATCAATGGGTAGTGTATCTAGGACTCGAATTGGTTCAAGACCATCCGAGTACCTGCAACAAATGTAAGAAAATTCCTTTAAACAAAATTACAACTTCCTAATTGTACATATAGCTCAATCATTTGGCGGCGGAGATTACCATAAATAGTCAACAGTCCCAAAAAACTTCGAATGATAGGAGGTAGCTAAAGGTTCACCATTGGAGTCCCTAGTTCTTGCAGATCCCTGACATAATGTAAATGAAAATTATGATAATTATCCCCGAAAAATGACTATTTACATGGAGACAGATAGCACGATAGTTATAAGTTCGACTTATGAATTAAATACCGTCAGTGTAGCATACGAGCTACGAAGTTTCAGAGGGTGCACAGCCACTCGGCTCTCTGCATTGCCCGTTGCTGCTCTGATTTCATCCTTAGTCCAGCAACTCTTTTTGAAAAATCTGAAAATGGAGTGCAATGATGCATATGAATTACAATACCCCAAACAATAACACAGAGGCATGCTACTGAAAGGGGAGTTTTACTTCAGTAGCACAGGTGGAGCCAGAAATACCAAATGTGATTCACATGGTCATTTTGTTCACATAATGGTGCCATTGTGTATGAAAACACCACTGCTTTTTCAGTGATAATCGACTTAATTTTTTAATCAAAGCACAAAGAAAATGACTCCAGTTATGGCACTTTCAGTGTTCATAAAACATAGTTTTATTTTGTAAAAGAATTTTCTAAAAAGATATTGTTTTGATTTTTGTAGAAAATCAACAAGTTACATTTTAACTTTTGTTAAAAACAAAACAATTTCTTTTACCATTTCTACCGAGAAAAACACCACTACCAGTAGCATTCGTCATGTATTTGAAACTCCACTAGATGTGATTTGCAATGCTTTTTTAATGATCAGATGACAAAAATCAGGGTAAGTAACATTCAACACAGACAACCACAGCATAGTGGCATTTTCATATGTAGTTCACCATTCTGGCAAAAGAAGTTGACAGATGGAACATCTCCGGTATTTTGGGATCCATCTGTGCCAATAAGGTAAATTTTTCATCTAGAAGTGGGCATCGAAGGAATGGTTATATATAAGTACAATGTACACATCTGAGGGTTTTATGCTATTAGAGGAAGATGCAAAAGACTGCACCTGTCCATTGAAGGAAAAGGACTTCCACGTTGTTCTTTGTTACCAAAGACTTGAGCAGGATGGCAGTCTCTTTGACCAGACAATTCTCTTCTGTCATGTAATGATATATTCAGCTGCAAATAAAACATCCACTTAAAGCCTCAAACTAGAGATACGATTTTTACGTAATTACAGTAATGGCATCAAATTAGAATTTGAATGGTCATTTTTGTATTCAATTGGTCAACTATCAGTTGATCGGTGGGAGTTAGTTACCTCCGATGATGACAGGAACTTGTATATCGGACTCTGTTGAGGAGGAAAAGCAATTCATAGCACATCATAGTAAAAGAATTTGTCACAGCTCAAGGAAAATAGATACTCTGATGGTTTTCGGCATCAAACCTGAGGAGTGCTGTTATAATCACCAGCCAACACAATAGGTATATTACCCCATTTTCCCGAGAGGTTATGTGCCTTTGATAAGAGGGAGCGAATCTGAAGAGTAGTACAATCACTATTAACTCAGTCAACATAGCCACAGGGGGTGTTAAAACAGCAAAATAAGTCACAAACTGAACTCCTTTTTGCAGAAAAGTAAACGTTTTAGTATAGACTTACTTGCCCTACTTTGACATCACCTCGGGTTGGGTAGTAAAGCACATGAATGTTGCCAACCACAATTCTTCTTGGTACAGTGGTACACATCTGCCTGTATCGGATAAGTAAGAAGCAAATAGTTTGGCTTTGAAAAGCATTTACAGCGTTAGCAAATGGTGTTCAAAACTTCACAAAAAAATTAAATTTAATTAAAAAAAAATCATGAGATAAAGGCTAAAGTAATTACAGTTTAGTTAACTACATGTGTCAATTAGCATTTGTGAAAGAGCTTTCTCAACAAATATAGCCTGAATATGGAACCCACCGATATGGTAACTAGTCCCTTGAAATATAAAAAAATCAATTTTAAAGAGATAAAAAGTACTACACAATAGTAATTATCGTATGGAGACCTCAACTTCTATCCAAATAATAGAAGATTTGGATTGTAGATTTCAGTTGGTACCTCAAGAACACTGAGCTGAGCAACATTATCTTTTAGACCATATTCCCTGAATTCAACACTTTCTCCCGCTACTAGCCTAAACCTAACACATCAATACGAGTTAAATTCACCGAATCATCATTCCGCCAACATCAATACGAGAAACCAATTAATCTTCAGCGAAGATTCATACTTTTCAGCCTTCCAGAACATGGCACAGCCATCTACCATGCTAACTCCAGTACGTCTCTACATAAAAAAATTGATGAAATAAGTACCTGAAGGATGTGCTCAAGAGTTACAGAAGTCTGAACAAAAACCAAATAACCTTATATGAACCAACATATCCTGCCTGCTCCATATAGCTCAACAGATCAAAGTACTTGTCCACCTCCTAACATAAGTACACCAACCAAAACACTATGACCACCTCTATAATCAAAGAGAACATTATAATTTGCGTGTATCTCTTTCCATTAATATAAACTAAATCTAGGTAATTGCCAAAAATAGACCATTATTTAAGACCGAACAGAGAATGCATACTTGCAAACAGATGATATCTGGTCTCCAGCCAAGTAGTTCTTTGCATATTAATCTCTTGCGCCTGTTCCACATCATGTCCATCAAAGGAACACTTGGGTACATGTCTCTGTGTTTTGAAGCATTTTTATCCGCCAATATGTTATATGACACAACCACAAATCTTTCTGCATCAACATTGTCACATTCATGCACTACGCAATTGGTGTCTAAAGCTGAACTAGCAACCAATAAATTATCAATTTGCACGACCATCGTAGCGTTGCAAACTCTTATTTGCTTGCGAACTAGATTTCAGAAATCAATACTCATTCTATTTCCATAACATCTTCCAGAGGAATATCTCTAAAGCTTAAATTGTTAGAAAGAGGGTCATTAATAATACATCTTCAACTTCTTTTATAGGGAAAGTGTAACATGGTCAAAATATCTAATTAGTTATCCAGCAATTTGCTAATTGCTGAGGACTGCGATTCTCATGAGGAACAATTGCTAATAGCTAGTGGTTTACCCTTATCCGTGTAGGAAAACTTCCGAGGGTGTGGTGCACAAGTCCCGTGGGATTAGTCGGGCACGCACAAGTGGGCTAGAACCCAAGGATATCACCCAAAAAAAAAAAAGGACTGCGATTTATGTCAAAAAATTTCAGTATTTGAACTCATCAGGGGAGTATACTTTTCCAAAACCTTAATATTGCCACTTTAACAAACTAGGAAGCATACTGAAGTAACGAATTTTCTCACAGCTTACTCTAAACATCCATAACATATTTTAGAGCAATACTATGCATAGCTGTGACTGTACAATCTAGACAGTTTTGCCACACGCAATGCAAGTGTTCTCAAGCGAATACAGCTCGTGCCAGCTATGGATGGCAGGGGTAGCACAATCATGACAATCCCAGTTGTGCTTAGCTATCGAATTTTATATACAAAATGGTGTAATATCGTTACACTGGCAATTCTATCATTTAAAATTATATATATTGGCGGGATAGAAAACACCCATAAATGTATTACAAAAGTACAAAGTTCTCACA
>MKEJ01081714.1:0-13955 GCA_001753735.1 Embelia ribes | reverse complement strand
TCGGGTACCCGAATTTCGGATTCGGAAACCCGAATTTTGCTCACCCGTAGCCTGCCTGGCACTGGATGATGAGCAGTTTATGTTCATCAATTCTTGATTACTGATTTTAAAATAAGCTATTATAATTAAATGCATAAGTTCTGTAAAAAATTTATTCAAATTTTATTTTAATTTTAAATTAATGGTCCTGCTAAAATATTGATGATCTGATTTCTGCCTTATAAAAGCTGTGGTCTTCAAAAGGGAAGTCCTCTCTATACAATACTTTTTTTTATAGGTAATATACATGAATTATTGAATTTTAAGAATAAATTATTACAATACAATGATATTTTAATATCAGTATTTTTAGTTAAAAATTATTTTTAATTTGTAGTGATCTTATCCTTAAAATACAATAATTTCACATAAAAAAAATTTATACGTTGCATGAAAAAAAAATCATGTATTGAGAGCAAATCCCTTTAAAGATCTTTACTATTTAATTTCTTATCATTACAACGGGTACCAAAGCAGCTTTGTGTGGGGTGAGAGCTATGTGTCTAGTTTTCCTAATGTATGATTCATTACTTCCATATTTTTCGAGAAAGGGAATTAATACGCAGTTTATTCAAAGTTGTCACAAGTATATGAATGATGTATAATTATTTTCGTATTGTAAGAATAGCCGCTCATGTACCTCAAAGTTAAATAGATAAGCATTTGAAATTATAATTTAGTAATATTTTCGCATTGAATAAATTGACAAGAAGATGACATAAATATTTTACAACTTCCAAGCATAATTGTTAATATGTGAATTATTTTTCAGATAAAAATTACATCCTCCATGTTACCCGAACAGTCAAAGTTGCCTTTTGAAATGATAAAATATTGATGATCAGCTTTTTATGATAATGTCATATTTAGTTGAATGATCCCAATATCATCGTTTAAGAATACCATGAAAAATATAGAAAATAATTTAATTGACTTGAAAATTATACTTTTTATGTTTTGGACATAATTTCATCGTGACATAATTCTCGATATGTCATTTCATCTGAGACAACATATAACAATAATATATGTTCATGGGAAATTTTACTTCAATGACAAAATAATTTGTTGAAAAAGTAAAATCATATTGATTCTCTTTTTATCCTTCATAAATATGGACAAACTACAGCTAACGATTTCTAATTCATGTAAAAACTATTTTTGGTTCAAGAGAATTCTATACGATATGAATAAAATATTATAAGAAATTAAATTACTAATTAAAAACTTTTATACATATATGCCTAGAGTATGTTTTTGGTTCCGTTAATGTTGAATAGTTAAGACATTTTCATAATATACAATATGAAACAAATTTCAACCAATTTTTATTGATTTTGTGTAGCTATCATTTTTTTAACAAATTTACAAAATAATGAGATGTGCAATTGAATTTAGAATTAAGCATTATCAATATAAAATCACGTCAAACACATATCAAGCACTACTCATGAAATGATTCACTTGATTCTTGTTAAGAAACCATATTAAAAACGATTTTAACTACGTTACCCACAATTTACTCAATATATATATATTTTTAAATATAATTACATCAACAAATAGAGTATGGGTAAAGATGAAGTCCCGACTATTTTTTGTTTTCAACTAGTAACACATAATTGAATTCAAAAGTTAGCTTGAAATAATGGATATACTTTGGGCTACCAACTTTTTACATTTAAAAATTAAAATGAGAGTTAATATTGTAAGAGTTAAAATAACAAAAGGTACTATTATAATGACGTGTAGTTAAAGGGAGAAAGATGAGATTTATTTAATCAGTTTTAGATGTGATTTAAAATTTTACCATGATAAATTTATGTTTCACCCTTTTTTAAGTTAGAATTTTTATAATTGAGAAAGGGTAATATTAAAAGTGAAAAAGAATAAAACAAAGTTGGAGAATTTCCATTTTAGAGTAGATAAAATTTAATTTCTTGCCATTATAACTGGTACCAAGCTAGCCATGGGTTAATGGCATTTATTGGGGTTCAAATTTAATTTTGTCCACAAGGTCCAGTATTCCTGTTATAGGGGCCCACTAAGATTATGCCATTTGATGAAAAAATCCTGACATTTAACCATAATCCCATCTATTCATTATCCTTAATTTGTTTCAAAAATCATAATATAAATATGCAAATTAAACTTGAATTTTGTATTCATGATTAGTTTTGAAAACAAAAAAATTCTTTAGTCTTAAAATTTTTGAAATAATGATAAATGTAATTTTACAATATCTTTTTGTTAAGCTTATGCAAATATGATAAAAACAACCCACTTTAACTGATTAGTCAAAATGAATCAAGATTTTTATGAATGTTCGAACATTTGCATCACATTATCTTAAAAAATTCTTTAAAATACAGGAGAAAAAATGACTATTTCTATTTTATAAATTTTCTATTTTTTATTTTCTGAATCAGATTATTTATAACATTCCTTACTTTACTAAAATATTACCCTCTTCGTCCAACTTATTTCGTCCACTATAAAAAATCTAAATTTTTATAACAATCATAATATTTAATTACTTTAAATCATTAGTTACTTTCATATTTGCCTGTACCATAATGGAAATATTAAGTGATATAAAACATATTAAATGAGAACAATTTAGAGAATTTGCAAATTTCTGTAAATATATTTTTAGAAAATGGACAAATTTTGAATATCCCAAAAATCATAAAAGAGAGTTAATAAGTTCGAAGTATTGAGTAGGAATAGCATTTGTAAACTGCCCTTATTTGTGCAATACGTTTCTAAAAGGATACAATTACGGTGGAAAAGATGACCTTAGCAGAATTATTATCACTGAACTAATTGAATTATTGAATTAAAATATTATTATTGGCATCGGTTCAATTGAAATATTGAATGAAAAGTAGAATTTGTTTTAGCATTAGCACATTTTAGTTACAAGTCCAACAAGAACTAAAATTTGGCGATTTACAACAGATAATTCCTGGACTTGCAATTATACACTTGTAAATGATATCTACAATGAGGACTCGCCTAGATTAGCTTCTATTTTCCATAATTATAACAAGCAATCAACAAAGAAAAATGATTGATTAGGAGTTTGAGAATATTGGCAGCACATCTCAATTTATTTTAGCCACTCCATTTGAATTTTAATTTCACTTATTATTAGCACATTGCATAAAAACTATTAGCACTCCATTAATTTAATTGCTTAAAATTTGAAAGGGCACCAACTCTCTCTCTCTCTCTCAATAAGTAAAACCCTAAAACATAACAGGGCATAAATCCAACAAAGTCACCAGCAGCAATAAAAAAGCACCAGATTGAATCTTAAATCAAGTTCTACAAATTCAAGCACAGTCAACTGCCGTTTCTTTATTGCATTTGATTATCTTATATGTTTTTAGGCTTCTGGAGAGCACAGAAACGAAAGAATTAGAACTCAAATTCTAGGTTTCGTCACCAAGATCCTTCATGGAGCAAGGTGTACCCGCTCCCTCTCTCGCTCTGGCCCTCGCTCCCGCTCCCGCTCCTACTTCCACTCTCACGGCTCTCTACCTAAAGAATTTTTTGGATTTTAAAGCTCTAGCGCTCCCGCTCCAGCTCTATGATATGTTGATCGAAAGAATTTAGGGTATAATCCAGCAATTGCATAACACACATCTCTCTCTCTCTCTCTCTGTATTTCCAAATAAGCTAAACCCTAAAAACATAACAGAGAGTAAATCCAACAAATTCACCAGCAACAATGAACAAAAAACACTAGATTTAAACTAAAATCAAGTTCAAAACCCTAGATTTACACCTCTACTACAAGAATCACTCTCTCTCTATAAGCAAAACCCTAAAAAAAACAGAGTATCAATCCAACAAATTCACCAGCAATAATGAACAAAAACACTAGATTTAAACTGAAATCAAGATAAAAAAAACACGTACCTGATACCAATTCAAGCTTGATTAAATTGAAATCAAGTTCAATGCAGTTCAGCCGCTTCAACAAGTGAGAGAACAACCAACCAACTTCACCACTGCATACATATATATATATATATAGAGAGAGAGAGAGAGAGTAGGAGTAGAAGTGGAAATCTAGGGTTTTATCAAGCGGTGAAATTCGAAGGCTTTTCCCTCCAATGATTGGGAAGACAATGAATTGAGAGAGAGGGAAAGGAGCGAGAGAGAGAGAGAGAGATTGGACACGTATTTGTGTGAAAATATTTTACTGTAAATAATTGGAATTATTAAGGTACAATAGTTTCAATAGAAGTCCTATTTGGTATCATTGTTTAAATTGTAACAGTGAAGGCTCACCTCAGTTTTGAATCAATGACATTTGGTCTCCATTATGGGGCATAGAGCTATTCTAAATCATGAAAACTATATATAATGATCGAATGATAACTTATTAAATTAATCATTTTTTGATTGATGATGTTCCTAATTTGATCACTTGAACTTTTATTATTAGGACAATACTAAAAGTTGACTACTTAAAAGTAAATTAATCATTTTACAATTGCAGATACAGCTATTATCTCTAACTTTAACTAGATTTACAATGTTACAAAATTGGGAATGGGGGTTCGGCTAAAGTTTATTTTCGGGTCACTGGATAAAATATTCAAATGGGATCCCAAAAAAAAATATAGAAAACTCTTATAATATGAGCATTTATTTTTCTATCCAACGGTCCGAGGTGGGACTGAGCTGTACAACAGCTACAGTTCCTCACCGACTGTATTCCCTGAGTTTTGTTACGAAAACACTGTTCAATGGGCAAAATCTACGAGTCATAAAATTTGGTAACCAAATCGGTAACTTTTTCAACATTTAGGGACTTTTCTGTTTGAATTGAAACTGTGAGGAGCAAGTAGAATTTCGGTTCAACCTATGGGGACCGTTATCTTATTTCACTCGGATAAATTTGAAAACAGCGTTTTATCCTACCGGATATTATTATTTACTCTCGCGAGTATTAAATGGGGTTGCACTCGCTTTATGTGTCCTCCGATCGTACTAACGGCTCCGTCTCTTCAACATCGACGGTCATATAGAGCGCGTACGATTACGTGAACACGGTGGCGAGTGCTTGTTTTTGTTTCTGTAATGAGGTTCCATCATGTTTTAAAAAAAAAAAATACTCCTATATGATTTTATTTTATTTTATAAAATGATTGATAATGTTAAATTAGATAATTTATAACAATATACTGTACTTCAAATCCTTTTTGATTAGTTTTATAAAAATCACACTCAGTTCCCAATCTAGTACTGGGAAAATTTTATATTATTTTTTAAGTTCAAATCTGGAGTATAATATAATGATAGTTATAAATTATCTAATTATACTATACCAATCATTTTGCCCAAAAAAATATAAAAATAATCATGTTTTTTTTTTTGAACTGCCCCAATTGGACAAAATTTCCACTCCCTTTGGGGAAATTGGGACCAATTTACCCTTGGCATGTATTGCAAAATTCTAAGTAGTTGGATAAAACATCGGGGATTGACATTATAATAATTAATTTTTAGCAAACAATTCAAATTTTAAGTATTTTAATCTTAATCATAGATTGTAATACAATGGCTTTAAATTCTTGGAGGGGACGGTCAGCGATTGAGTTTTGGCAGCCTTCATATATAATAATAAAATGTGTAGCCATTTAAAATTGGGTAGGTTTAAAAATAAATTCAACCCGCCTTTGAGTGAGACTGCTAAAAATTAATATAAAATAATAATAAATTATCATACTAACAACCTCGAGCTTTTAGTTCTTTTTTATTTTTTGAAAATTAAAGATTTTATAACAAAAAAAAAAAACATATCACAGCAAACGGATGTCATGGGTTTAAACCTCAGCGCTACACAATTACAGCTGAACTATACTTGTCTGGCTTAAAAATATGCCACAAATGTGGAGCTGTGTTGAATAAAATAAATAGAACTACACAATTAATGTTAAATTGCATTTAGTTGGTTTAAGAATATGACATAAGTGAGGGAACGTGTTGAATATAATAAATATAATAGAATATGTCCCTCTTTTATAACATAAGCTTTTAGACGGGATCGTCACATGTTACCTAACAGCTCAACTTATGATTTTTAATCATAAGGTTTTGTTTGATACCAGGTTAAAAACTCGTCTTAATCTCTTATTAGCTTTTAAGTGGCAAGCTGGAATAAATTTGGATATCCAGCTTAAAAATTCATATCATGACATCAAAAAAGTTGAATGTTTTAACTATCAAAATCTATATATTTTTCTTCTGTCTGGAAAAGCTAGCTTTGTTGCATTTCAGCTCATACAAAACAGGCCCCAAGTCTATTCCTCTCTACTTAAAATGATATTTTGTATTCAAATAATATGAAATCATAGAAAGTTAAAGTTTTCAAGATATATTTTTTTTTTGTATAGGCGTAAGTAGAAGAGCTACTCCAATTCGAACTCGGCTATGTAACATATATACAATGTGCGGATAAAGGGACACCCATCAAGCTTTGGCTTTTATTTTTTCTAAGCTCGATTAACACCGGACAAGTTAAACAATTACCATAACAACACGGCGAAAATGGCAACTCTGCAAGCTTAAATCACTTTTAGTTGCTTGTGGATAAGACACCCACAAAAGTATCAAAAGTGAGATGAGTCGAGCAGAACTCGTCTGTTCTGGCTCATCTCACTTGTTCAAATATAGAGAGAAGTTTGGGTTCGTATTGAGCTCTACAATATAGGCTTAAGCTTGCCCATTACTTTTTGTAAAGACTAAAGATTACATGCTCGGGCTCGGCTCGCTTATTCATATATGCATATATTCATCCACAGTGAGGTATATATGGTGAAGAAATAGCATATACACATGAATAATATTCTGCTGCATTTTGATTATTGCAGAATTAAAACCGATATTAAATAAGAGACTTACAAAGATTAGATCTCATAAAAAGAACTGTTAAAATAGATAATTAGATTGTCAATATATAGCAAAGCCCAATATTCGGAGTATTCGAAGATAAAAAAAACGAAAGCACTTAGGAATATATACCTTGGTTGAAACCAGTTCGCGACATATAGTTACGAAGAATGAAAAACTGCCAACATCTGAAAATGATGCATAATTACTTTATTTATTTTCTCAAAAACTATAGCAATTTTATCAATTCGATTCAGTTATAATAATCAACGGAGTTGATGCGTTCCCCTTATCGAACACACGTTCTAAACCCAGCCATTTCCATCGGTCCAGAACCATGTCGTCTCATTATTTTCTGGAGGAAAAAAGCGAAAACGAATTACACAATCAGAATCATACTGATATCTAATATCCCCAAAATTATGTTTCCTAACGTTTGGATTTTCAAAACAGCATTTCAAGAAGATTATTGCAATTCGATCTTCAAAATTAGTAATTCTTTAAAAACACGAATATACCACTTTGGGCAATTAATATACCAAAAGTTTGTGAGCATTTGACTATTCAATTTTTAAACATAGTTTTTTGTTGGTTTGACTTAAAAAATTTAGAAATTTTAAACTAGATGCAACTAGTTATAATTTTACAAACTAGCACCATTTCCTCTACTGATTTTGCACATTCTGTTCCCAAGAAAAGGTAACTTTTTTTTGTTGGAAAAATCAAATAATTTCCAACTTTTCGAATAAATAACAACAAAGTATCCATATAAGCTTATATCTCTTTTCCAAGAAAATACTAAAATGAGAACAGAGTTAACAGCAATACCTCAATGGAAGCTGTTTTGCAATAGAATCTGTCAGACAATAACATAATTTCACAAATCACTAGCATTGCATACAAGTAATTTATCACAACCAGCATGTTTCAAAACTTATTTACTAAAATCAGCTTGTTTTGAAACTATTTAACAAAACATCTTGTTATTATGAAACTGATGCTGGGGTTGGGAACGGCAGATTCATGTTTTGCATATTGTACCGGTAATGCACTAATATGAAACGTAAATCTGTCAAACATAAGCCACCCGTTCCCAATGGCGGGTTGAGCCATTCTAAACTGCAGACTTATAATAACAAGCTAATTTCGGTAAGTAGATTTTAAAAACAGACTGGTTTTGGTAAATTACTCCATTGCATACTCCCTCCCCTAACACATAACTCTGTATTCAAGAACACGTACTTAGAGGTTTTACGTTGATAAGAGATAAAAGAAACGAGAATATATATATTTGTTTTAATCGCATACCTTCCCCATGTTCGAAGGGCTTCAGTCTGAAAGAACACACGTCATTAAAGTCAACCCGAACCAAAGCCTGATAGGTTTTAATAAACTTATCTCCATCGCCAAAATCTGTCGCATCGAAAGTTACATATAAGTAGAAGGGACAAGGACACATCTTTGCCTCTATAATCTTCACCAACTCGAGCTCTTCATCAATGTCCTGTGTGCATTTATGGGCAAAGAGTTACTTAAAATTCCTAAAGACGGTATCAGAGTATTTTACCAAAACCAGCATGTTCAAAAATTTATTTACCAAAATCTGTATGTTTCAAAACTATTTGCCAGGACCAACTTGTTAATATGCACTCGCTATTGGGACATCGGACTAGTCGTTGGACACGGTAGATTCATGTTTGAAAATTTTAAGCAATATATCAGTGAATGTAATCTGTAAAACATGGTCATGTCGTTCCCAGTAGTTGATTAATGAACTCATCATTTGCAACATCGGGTTCATAAAAAGGAGTTGATTTTGGTAAATAGTTTCAAAATAAGTTGGTTTTGGCAAATAAGTTACGAAATCGGATACTGTCCTAGAATGAAAATTTTAAGATATGCTTGTTTTGTTGCAATTTTAAGTAAAACTTAGCGTATATTTGATTTCTCACTTCCAAGTTGAGCTTTTTCTGCAGTTTTCATATAAAAAGCTTGAAATTTAAAGCTAGATACAACTAGGTTTTTTAGTATGTAAAAAAAGCGAAGTTTTTTGTTGAAAGCAAAAAGGTTGCAACCAAACCAACCAACCAAAAGGGATCACCATTATGTAAATATAATACCTCGCCTAAAAGTTCACATCAGATATTGAGGAGAGATGAAAATCATAACATTTTTTAAGCTTTCAAATTACATGCCCTTCACTTGTATATGTATTTTAAATTGTATAGTAATGAGATTTGAATCTACAACTTATTGCAAACAAGATATATATCATATTGTTTAAAGAAAAAAAATTGAAGACAGCTGACTTTAAACAAGAACCTTGAACCGCGTGTTATGTTCGTCCACAGCGTATTGTGTATACTTGACGTAATCAGTGTAACCGTCGTGTATGTCCACCGCACAAGTGCCAACACCTATGTCTTCATCAGATTCCTCCTTTGATTCATTCGATATGGTATCACTTACATTAGATTCAATGTCGGATACATTAGGTACAACATCATTTAAATTATATTCAATCTCGGATATAACAGACACGGTATCAGTAAAGGTAAAAAGTAATTCAACATTGTATACATCGTGATCTTCCAAATCATCAGATGACGAGCAACTTGGAAGATTATCTTTTCTCTTGTTATTATCGTCACCCGATTCAACTTTAAACACTTCTTCAGTTTCCATTGATGAGAATCCTAACAAAGCAAAGTAGTAACAGTTTTACCCATAAGTTAAAAAATGTTCTCTTTTTGCAAAACTGAGAGTGTTTGACACCCTAATCAAAATAGGAATAAATTCTTTTACTGCATAAATTATTTCATTGTCATTTTTTTACCATAGTTGTCCATAAAAACCTTATTTGGGTAACGAGAAACGAGAAATTTGACTTTAAAAATACAGAAAAAACAAGAAATGGCGATATTATTAATAATCAAATAAATAGCATATGATGCTAAAAATTATCAAGGTACACTAATTAAGAATATAAATGAAATAACAAAGATTGTTATATATTCTAAAATAAAGTGTACTATCTTATATTATAAATAATATGAGTATTATAAAAAATACTATTAAACATGATTTATTTCATATAGAAGGACCGCTACCATAAATAGTGTTACACCCTGATCGTGATATATTGACTACTTATTGAACATCGTGAATTATATGAAAGTACGATAATCCAAATTCGGGGGTTAAAATCAAGCTCATCCGCTAAAAGCGGGGTAGAATATAATTTTGGGATTGGGAGGGCGAAGGAAGGGGGTGCTAGCGGGGCCAATCCATTATCCAAAAAATTTTTGTAGAAATTTTAAATAAGATTTAATATTTTTTATTATACAATTTCCAAGCAAAAAAATATATAAATTTTAGCAGGACCGACCACCCAACCCAAAAATCTTTATTTCGTCCTATAACACAAAGGGGTTAGTTCCTGCTAATCTATGCAAGGGTTTGTATATATATATTTTTTTTATGCCATAAGTACAAATTATTCAAAACTTTCAAAATTTTAAATAATTGCTATAAAAATTTATGAGACGCGCCACCTGCAAATGCTCAAAAGAGGCATCCGAATAATATCAGTTAAAAAAATTGTAAATAAAGCGACAAGAATACTGATATTGTGTTAATCAAGCACCTTAAATTAATAAAATAAAAAATACGAATTTTTATTGTCCAAAGAAACTAAAAAATTACCTCCGAACAAATAAAAGAAAATAGTGAGAACTGAGTTTGCTTGATCCTTGCCGTCGACGGTGGCTAGGGTTTAGTCCTGTAAGACTCAAAATACGTTTTTCAAATCTGTTTTTTGAAGGATATAAATTTTATATATATTTGAAAAATAGAAAATAGATTATTAATTCTGATTTTTGTACAATAGTATTAGCTTTCTTAGTCTTATATGTTAATTCCTGAACAAGAAATTGTATATTGTGAAATCCTATAAAATTATCATGAAGTGAGATTTTATATATATTCATGAATTTTTTACATATTGTTATATATTTGCTAACTAATACAAAAGAGTGCAATGACCTATATGAAATAGAAATCAATATTATAATTAAAAATAACTATCTCTCGTATGTATCAACAAATATATGCCAAATATATATTTGCATCCTACATACAAGCATGTATAAAATCTCACACCTTTTAATATATACTGTCATTTAGAATGTGAATCTTTTTTGTACTCATGTTTTTTAAAAAATTATATTGACACCATGACAAACCCAATCTAACAAATTTTGACATGTAGTATGTAAAAAAATCATGCATAACCTGTATTTATAAAATTGGTATCTTCTTAATACTTGATAATTAAATTTTAGAAATCATATCGATATAGTGTGATATTTGATTAATACAATTTCTTTGATATGAAAATAAAAAATTATATACGTATTGAGAATGTAAAAATAATAATTAATTGTACTTTTGAAACTAACACAAACAAAAAAGGAATGAATTTTTAATCAGATGTTAGAAAATAATAAATTTTTTATTTTAACAAATATTAATGTCTGTAAAAAACTTCTTTTAAAAATCTGACAATTATTATATAGGCTCGTTTGGTTACAACTTATGAGTTTTAGCTTATTGATTTTTTTACTTATAACTAATAACTTTCACCTTTTTGTTTGTAAATTAATCTTATCTGCTATTTTGTTACAAATAAATAAAAAATTTTAATATAAATGCATCCATATTTTTAATTAAAAGCAAACTTAGGACTAACAAACCCTATATTGAAAGGTTCTTTGATTGGTTGGCAAAAGAATATATATAACTTATTAAAAAGGGGGTTCTCGCCTTCTTGTTGTAAATGTTCTTAAAGATATTATGTAAATGGTATGAGTGCAAATCACAAAGAGCTGCACCGAGTCGTATAACCAGGGACCGTTAAATAAGAATATCTAAGGTGTATTATGAATCATACTATAAAATAAATATAATAACTAGCAAGAAAGTAAAATATGAGATAAAAAATTACGTGGTTCAACCTCAAGTTAAAATAAGTTTAACTGGTAGCTAGTTCACGAGACTAATAATAGTGTATATTTGTATTAATATAAAGAGAAAGGTTACAATATAGTACAACATATAAAATAAAGTTGAAAATCTGGACCAAAATAAATCCATTCCCACACTTATTTTCTCTCATTTTTCTCTCTTTTATGCGCTCTCTTTCCTGTGCTTTCTCTGCTTCTGAGCTTTCTCGTCTTTTTATTATGCACCTTCTATCTTCCCCAAAGTCCTTCTTTATAGGCAAAAATGTATGTTATAAGTAAATAGTGGTGGCCGTACTTGCACAACACATAATGGTTGCATTTAATGATTGGACTTTATGTTTGCATTACCCACAGTAAAATGTCATATCAATAATATTTTATAACAAGATGCAAATTAAAATTATTTTCGTTATCAACATATAACCTTCACTATTTTAATTTTGACTGTCAGTATTTTATGCGTCGGTCCAAATAGGCCAACAACATACAAGCACATCAGTCCTTGGGAATTGCATCTTCCCGGCCCTCGATGTTAGGGCATCTCCAACCGGCTCAACAAATAGTATTTTTTAGCTATTTTGTTAAGCCAATCCAAAAAAATTGGCTCCAACCGGTTCTCTATTTCACTCGTCATTCTGTCTCCCCCCATTCTCACTCATCAATTGTAGCTAGCAAACTCTCTCTTATCAGAGCTCTCTCCCTCTAAAATCCCTATTCGTAGCTAATGTCTTCTCCAGGTCCAACGACACCGCCGGCTAAAACCCAGCACCATCACTAATTGTCACCACCAAAACCCAGCAATAGATATTGTATGTGTGGTTAATTTAATGATCTATTTGACAAGTGAGACTTTGGGGAAGAAGATCCCGTCTTTGTTTTTCCTCTCATAATTCTCTCCGATTCTCCATTTCCCGATCATCCTCTCAATTTGGTATATCTACTTTCTTCCATACACACGCACACACAAGTATACTTTCATATTATTGAGTGTATGTTTAGAGATCTACGGCTTTTAGAATTTTAGGTTTCATCAATTTTGCTCCGTGATTGTGTTTTTAATCTTTTATTTTTATATTTTGGGGTCCTTTTTCTTTAATAATTTAGGTGATTCTTGTTTCTTTCTGCTAATAGTTTTTGGGCAATCCCCCTGTGCTTCTAAGAGCATTCAAATAAGTCTTTCTAAATCATAGTTTTCTCTAATTGGATTTCTCAAATGATAAATCTTGGATTAGAGATGTGTCAAGTATTGTGATCTATTTGGAGCCTTCTCTTTGGAGCATTTCTTCATCTATAGATATTGTATGCGTGGTTAATTTACGTCCTTTCTCGGTGTTTAAGCCTGTGTACTTTGAAGCCATTCAGCTAAGCCCTTTTGGTGAAATATCACAGATCTGTGTTCTGGCAACTATTAGAAGTTACAACTTGGTTTTGATCTTTTATGTTGAGTCAGAGTGTTCTTCTTGATATTTGAGAGTTGTATATTGATAATTTGTTCTTCGATTTTAATTAGAAGGGTTGTCCAGATCGTACTTGAATTTGAGGTCTTGTGTTTTACTTCAGCATTCCTGTCAAACTAGTCATTCAAACATACAATTTTGATTATAGTCAGTGACTTGTATGGTGAGGTAAGAAATTGCTCTTGTTTAACATGTTCTAATTATTCATTTGTGTCATTTCTTTCTATGCATGTATATCAACGTCTTCCATACGTGTCATTTATAGACTACTTAATCATTTTTCTGCTTAATTTCAGCAGTGAACCTTTATGCACTTTTCTTTTGAACTTTTTTCATCAACAATGTAGATTTTTTAATGGATGAATATCGATATCACTTCACCAATTTATTGAATGACAGAACAAACGTAGGTGAGTTTAACATTCAATCAGTATAACAAATAAGTCATTTTTCACCGATATCACCTCAAATAGAATCAATCACCAAAAAGTTTCAAGGCGGTAACTTTTCAATTGAGGAGGACTTA
>MKEJ01081708.1:0-10573 GCA_001753735.1 Embelia ribes | reverse complement strand
GAGAGAGAGAGAGAGATTTGTAGTTGGGAGGTTTAAATTCCGGTGAGTTTTTTGTTAGAAGACCAATAGGTCACTTTTTGAAGCCCGTATGATTGAGCCCAGTTAAGATCGAGCCCACTAAAGTACAAAGGAGATATTAATATTTTCGTCGCTTCAAGAATTTCTTTTATGAAAAAAAAAAGGCAAAAATAAGACTCATCTGTTAAACAATAATGGGATGATTTAACTTAGCATAAAATTTTAAACAATTTCAAATTGAGGACAAATGATTAAGTTAGTCCCTTTTATTCTTTGATTTGATTTTACCCTGATTGATAGGTAAGAAACGACAATAATGGTAATTCATTTTATTTTGTAATGATTGCATGCTTCCTAAAATAGAAATGTCCAATTATTTTTTAATATTTAAATTTAAAAATAAGGGCAATTTTTTGTGGATGGAGGGAACATATTGTATTTGAATATAAATTATCATGAGGTTTTTGTTACTTTTTTTCACGAGGATTACTTGTGTGAAATGGAGCCTAAAGAGTAGTACTAAAATTTTTATTGATTGTTTTTTGCTTTGTAGTTATTTACTTTTTTTATTATTATTATTATTTTCAGTGTGTTAAGAATTAGAGTTATTGGCTATTAATGATTTTTTACGTTAGATGTATGGTATCCTTTGTGGCCATCCTTTTTAGTCTCGTAATCATGCATGCCTCTTTTATATCATATCTTTTTGTGCGATAATTATGAGGCACGATGTCTCTTCATATGGATATGATACGTTGATCACATTTTCTAATTGGTGCATAGTCTTTGATATGATAGGTAGGAGGTTGAAAGATATACTAAACGAAATTGTATAATAAATAGAGCACACTAGTATACACACTAGTAGCAAAATTGGTATATGATCTCATTTCTTTTCCATACAAATTCTTTATACTTTTCATTATACTTCATGTTATCTCTATATATTATTGCATTTTTTGGCATATATGAACATAATTGTAATAGGGAGAAGTGGTAATAAAACTGGTAAATACTAGGGTGGGAGGTTCGAGAATAGTCATTGTGTGTGTTTTGAATTCCAATAATTTACGAAAATGATAAAATGTTTTAAGATATTCTATAAGATACACGTAAGATTAGTTTATTATCCTCGTCTTTGTGGCCATCTAGTATATTCGATTTGAGACATATTACTTAAAGGAAATTATTCGGAAAATTAAACTAGTAAAAGTTAATAGATATTTGAATTAGTTTGAAACCATATGAAAAAAAATATTAGAAAGAAAAATGACTCAATTAGTTTTCGAAAAAGGATGTTATTGCTTAATTCAACTTTTCAAAAGTAAAATAAAAGTCGAAGGCTAAAGTGGTAAAAAAGGTGAAAGAGCCCAACGATGGTAGAAAAAGAAAAATAAATTGATGGGTGAAATTGGTTGGACAAAAAAAAAAAAATATTACCATCGAAAATTGTAACGGAGTGTTACGGAAGAGATAGGATCGGAAATTAAATCAAATGATGTCACATTGACAATCGACTTATATTTTGGAATGTAGAAAGCTTAGTTGTAACGATATTCTTAAAATTTATTTTGAGTTAAGCATAGAAAAAGAAATTTGGTTTCACATGCAATCTTTCTACTTCATAGAAAATTCACCCTAGCTAAATTTAAATTTCTAAGAGTAATTGAAATTAGGTGGCGCGATTCGAACTTAGTTAAAGATGTGTCTATTCGAATTTAGGATAGTCGACCAGTCTAATTAATTAAATTGTTCAACAACTTATTGGACATTACTTTCTTGTGCTTTATTAAAAAATTTGGAACTTGTTTTACAGTATTTATGGGTGTCGCCTTGGTAAATCCCTACGAAACTAAACTCGTCTACTAGGGATACCTATGGGTTTAAAGGCTTAGCATATACGCTAAATGCATTCGATATTTCAATGAAAGTGAGTAATAATTTTTTTTGTTTTTCTCTTCATTTTATTTTACGATGAATGGTTGTTTATTGCATTGATAGGGACTAATAATATTTAAGTAGGTAGTGTGATTACACTATAAAAATATACAAATTAGAGTTTTAATTCCGAGCAATAATATTAATTATTTGGCATTTAATGCACATAATATATTGTATTTATGTATTAACGTGCGTTTCATGTAATTGATATCAAAAATATCGAATTAATTGCTACTAAAATTTGTGGGAAATTTTCGATTAAAGTTAATGTGTTAAAAATTAATAGAAAACTTTTGGATACTGAAAAAATTCAAATGTTAAAATGGAGAAATCGATAATTGACAAGTAACAAGCAAAAGCAAGTGGACAACAAATTCAAAAGGCTTCGATCGATGGATCGAAATAGTGAAATTCATATAACACAAAGACAACTTCCTACATACTCACCGATTACACCTCACTCTGTCATCCACTCTCATTATCATTGGCCATCACCATTCAATTCCCCCCAATCATGTTTCTATTATTGACTATTGTTAAAATAGAGTACGAAGAGGGGTGAAAGGAATTTACCCCCTCCCCCCTCCCCCTATTCACTTTTTCATTTTTTCTTTGCCTTGTTTTTGGGGTGTTGCTTTCTTCTTCAATTTTGATTGATGTGGAAAAGTTGTACAGACAATTGTTGGTGATTTGTGAAAGTTTTTATTTGAAGAACACTAAAGAATTGGCTACCTTTGTCTTTATAAGTTAATTTTATTGCTCAATTAGTGACATAATTATCTTATTCATTAGTTCAATGATTTAATTAATGTTCTCGCAATTAAATTTTGTTATATTTAATATTCTCATGCTATGCTAATTTTTTTCTAGACTAAGGAATGAAAATAGATTAGTGGAATTTTCTAACACTCTAATTGATGAGTATGATTTTATAAATCTTAATCCAAAAATTAATTTAGCCTAAAAATTTAAAGCTTTAAACATGTATCAGTACTTTAGAAATTATCTAAGATATGGAGTTTGATGAACTTCGGATTGTATCCTAGATAGAAATAAACCAAATTATAAATATCAGTGATTTTCTAGATAGACTTTATTGGAACTCATCAATTAGGAAAATTAGAGGAAACTAATTTATTGGATTCCCCATTTAGACATTTTTTTTTATTATTGATAAAATTTATATTTGTGAAATTGGTAGTAATTTATTAGCCAAATTTTTTTCTGTTTCAGGACAAACCATAGAGCAATTCAAAGTAAAGATAACTTAATAGTCTAGTAATAAAAAGTGAATTCTAATGTTAGAAATGCACATTTAGAGCTTTTGTAGGACTTCCGAGCCAATTAGAAGTCTCTGCGATTGATACTCAGTTTTTTATCGAGAAAACTACACCGTTCTTTAGTACACTTACCAGGTTAACAATCTGCACTAAAAAGCAATCAAGTTTTTGGTACCATTACCTGGGACTCCCTAAAATAGAGTGCGATTTTTTTTTCTCATGGTTCTTCCAATAGAATTCTCAACAAATTCTTACTAGAGCATATTTTCGCTCAGTTTGACACCCCTCACACTATTATTAGCAATGGAGGAAAACATTTTTGCAATCACCCTTTTCGGGTATTGGTAAAAAAGTATGGAGTGCTACACAAAGTCTGTACTGCCTACCATCCGCAAATGAGTGGCCAAGTCAAATTGGTCAATCATGAAGTAAAAGTAATTTTCAAAATGATGGTAAATCCTAACCATAATAATTGGTCGAACCACCTCATTGATGCAATATGGGCATATCAAACCACCTACAAGACCATCTTAGGGATGTCGCCCTATTGATTAGTATATGGTAAGGTGTGCCACCTTCCGATAGAGCTTGAACACAGGGCCTATTGGGCGATCTGACAATGTAACAAGTCGTTGAATACGCCAGGTAAAAACTACAAATTGGATTTGGTCGAGCTAGAAGAACTACAGAACGATGTATGCGAGAATGTTAAGGTTTGTAAAGCCAAAATGAAAAGCTTACATAACAAGTATATCGGGAAAAGAACCTATACATTAGGAGACAAAGTCCTCCTTTACAATTCTCGACTGCATCTGTTTCTTTGAAGTTAAAGTTGAGGTGGACCGGATCCTATATTATTCACGATATCGGTTCATATTGTACATACAAAAAATTTACGAACCAAATCAAGTAAGGCCATAATTTTCAAGGTAAATGACTATCAGTTGAAGCCATATTATGATAATCATTATGAACCGATTGATAATATGAGTCTCCTGGATCCATCATATGATTGATTATCAAAAGGAGGACATTTTTGTACATAAATTTTTTCTTTTGATTTTTCTTTTATTCTTTTTAGGTCAAGTATTTTCTCTTCTTAGACATGAGCATAGGAACTATGTTTGGTTTATGTACAGAGGTGTGTATATAATTATACAAATGTTAGTTAAAAATTTGGGATTTGTTTTTTGAATTTTGTCTCAATTTTTGATTGAAATAGAGCTATATATTGTGTTTTAATTATAATTTTAAATTATAGGTCTAATTTGTATTTTTAATAATTTTTTAGTTTTTGAATAGTTCAATTAATCAAACTATCAAACAAAAAAATAAAAATTAAAGGGGTTAGTATAGATTGATTGATCGAACCTGTGGCTAAATCAATCTAAGTATTTAAAGCTAAAAAACATCCTTTCTGAAGTTGGATTCAATAGATCAAAAAATTAAAAAAAGGTCAGAAAATTTTGATTGAAAGAATTATTTTTATAAAAAATTCTATGTTTTACAAGTTTAATTGATCTAATCTATATTTCAATTGATCAAAATATTCAGTTTCAAATTATAATTTTTAAATAGCTTTTCTTGGGGGAGGGGGGGAGAAGGGGATTATTCATAACTCAAACCCTTATAATCCCCCCAATGATTTTATTTCCCTCTACCTTTCTATTTCTCTTAAATACTCTCTTCTTAAATTCAACCCACATCCATCAAATCTATTCTACCTTTTCCTCTTTTCATCATTTACAATTACACGTCACCACCATCTTCTTCTTTATTATAAAATCTAGGTTAGGATTGCTTTGATCAAATTGGAGATCTCACTTCCAAGGTATCAACTTGTTAATCTGGTATGTGAGTGATCTTAGGTAAGGCTCTATGTATGTTATTATAGTTGTTACATTGATATATTGTTGATGGTTATGTTTTTCTTAACTAATAAATAGTTCGGATTGGTTTGAGCAATTAACTGGTGATTGGTTGGTGAAAATCTTTAAGTTGTGTGATATATTGCTGTTGAATAGCTCTTGAATAATCAACGATTGGTTTGGAAAATGCAAGGAGTTCATGTCGAATCTTTGACGCTACTATGTTATGTTTAGGACTAGATTTGCTCAAAAGCAAATGGTGAAGGAACGGGGATGGAAACTAGATGAATTTGTAGGCAATGATAAGTAAACAACTTATCCTATTAACTCGTAAATGAAAACAGTAGAGTTGGGGTCACAATTTGTGTTATTTTATAAGGGTTACATTGATGACTTAGTTGGGGAATTTTTCGCCAATGCTACCAAATGGAATACAGATTGGGTCAAAGAGGTTTTCCGTACTTAAGTTAGGGGAAAGAAATTAATGGCAACAGTAAACAATTTTACTACTAAGTTCAGGATCCCTAGGCTAAGAATTGTGTACGAGCATGACTAAAACTTGGCATATGATATGGTTTTATTGCAAGGGACAATAGAGAAGAGCCTTATCAAGGCCGGGCGATAGAAGACTGAGTACATTACGGCTGGGTAGTTGGTCTATACGAGCATCCTACCATGGAAACATGATACAGAGGTAGACTATCAGAGATAGGTAGTGATGTACATGATGGGCATCGGGTTCCAGATTGATTTCTATAGGCAGATGTTCCTATAGTCGATAGAGTATGTTGGGTCCTGCCAAAAGGGGCTATCCCTTATCCAGGCATTCTGACAAAGATCATCTTTACAATGGGGGTTAGTGCTGCCAATTTGATTAGAGCCCTCCAAGGTTCAAGAATAAAATTGACGCATCCATAATCAACAAGATGCTTTTAAATAGGAATAAGTGGGCATTAGAGATAGAAGAGGAAGAGCCTGAGAGGACGAGCCAGGTGAAGGGGCTCAGGGTTGATATACTTTTCATATAAGGTGAGACGAGTTCATAGCGAGACAACATGACACCAATGATGGATATCAATATGAGGTAGCTTTGTCTATAGGAGATAGATCACATGGCATTATGTCGCCAATTCCCAGATCAGAATGCTGATTATCCGCACTTTGAGCTCTACATATCATCTAACCCTTCGTAGAGTGATTGAGAGTATTTTTAGAGTTTAAGTAGTAAGTTTTCATTCATATCTTGATATACCTAAAACTCATAGTTTTGTTTTCTACTTAGTAGAACTATGTTTGTTTAGTTTGTAAATGTTGGTGTTTATTTTTCTTGTCGCTTGAGTTGTTTGTATTTTTCAGTATGGCAGGAATTTGAGTGATCTGCTACTGATGGTCTCTCACATAAGTTTTATAATAGTATCTGTAGCTAACCTTTTATTTTCATAATTGTAAGGCCCTACTATTTTTTTTAAGGTTTACAAATGTGAAATATTATGTTTAACAATATAACGAGTGTTGAGAAGATGCATGATAAGTATAGAATTTCAAAGAAAGTGAAGTAACTATGTGAATAATATTTTTTGAACAACATTTTAACATTTTGGCATAACTCATAATCAATAACTCCAATTTAGGCCTAATTTCTTTTGTTAGAAATCTATTTCAGTTATCTACAACTTTCATATTTTGACCAAAAGCTATTTCGGAGTGGAGTTCGATCGATTAAAGCAATAGTTTGATAAATCGAACTGTTGAAAATTTGGCTAGTGGACTTCGATCGATCGAAGTCAAGTTCGATCGATCGAACTGTTAAAATTATAAGTTGATATTTTCATGAGTGGAAGCACAACAAACACACCTAAAGAAACTTATCCACGAACCTATAGAAGATTGGAGAGAGAGGGGGGAGAAATATTGGGGGAGAATAATCAAGAACACATAGGATATTACTCCATTTGACGATCCAAGACTGGATCCAAGTTCTATTCTTCGTTCTTATCGTGGTGAGGTGATTTTCTCTCAAATTCATTCCGAGTCTATTTATCTCCTAGCAATTCCTAGTTGGGCAAATCAATATGTTGGTATTTAATTAGTCAATTGAGAGCGAATTATGCATGTTTTTCATATAGGTGATTATAAAATTGGTAGTGATTCCAGTGGAGATGAAAGTTAGGGCTTTTCATTGAGCTTATCGAGGAGTCGTGTACTAAATCTCAGGTGCTATTAGAATTTACTGTAATTGTATTTAAAATTACGAGTCTTTGTGTAATTGTATTCATGAGTTGTGATTATATGTTTTTGTGCCTTAATGTATGGTAAACTTGAGTTATTATGTGAAGTGGTAATGGATTATACTATCAAACGAGTAAAAGGGGTAATAAGACCATAGGTGGGAAAAGAAGCGATTTTGAAGTGAACATAATTGTGTTTGTATTTAGGGGATATTGTGGATTGGCGTTTTAAATTTTGTAACGTTTATAAGTTTAGAGTGGGACTTAGGGACATTTATAGGTTTTGAGTGGGACCTAAAGTCATTTATGGGTTCTGAGCGGAACTCAGGATAACGAAATCTATCCATTAAATCTTCACATGTAAAGTCACGGGAGAGGCACAACCCATGGAGTGTATGTGTTAAAAGTATAAAAACATGAGAATGGAGTATTGCAAAGAAATAATTATGATGTTATTTTGAGTAGTGTTTAAGATATATGTTATTTTAGTTGTTCATGTTCCCAAGCATATATCTTCTTATTATTCTACTCGCAAGTATAGTAAAACTAACTACCTGATTGGATTTATATTTGTATCCCAAACATGGGCGGGAATAGGTAGAGTTTGCATATAGAATTAGAGTTGGTAGAGCTCACTTGATTCTGTGGATAGTAGTTATATTTTATATTTGTGTCTCAAGAATAATATTTTGTTTATTTAAAAAATTATAGGCCACTGAGCTAAGATGATATTGATTATGAGATTTTGGCGTTTTCAAATAAACTGGGAAAATGTTTTAGCCCCAGAAGATATTTTATAAGATATTGAGAACTTATATATTTATTTGAAATTTATTTATTTTTATTATGTGCGATATTGTGTGAGTAATGTGCTCGGGATGTGTTGTGAAATTCTGGGGCGTTACAATAATCATGCATATTCTCTATGTTATATCTTTTATTGCAATAATTATGAGGCGCGTTGGTGTTTATTATTGATTACGTTGATATGTTGATCACATTTTCTGTTTGGTACACAGTCTTTAACATGGTAGGTTTTAAGGACATAAAAATGCACTAAAATGTAACGTCCCAAAAATTTGAGTAAAATTTTTGCATTTATAACAATATTATTAATGTTTATAATATTGTTATTTCATACGTGACATAACTATAGTAAGATTGTCATTTGCATTTAGATGCACATTTGTGAGTTGTGAGTTTTGGTAAATTATATGTAGAGTTATATATTGCATTAGAGTATTAATGCATATTAGCAAGTTGTATGTTTGGGTAGCGTTTGGTAAGTAAATTGCGAGTGTTGTTGTTGTGAGGTGTTGGGAACTTGTGTGAGTTGTTGTGATTGTGAGGCTTGCAAGTTTGTGAGGATTGTGTATTGATGTGAGCTCGAATGAGTGTTGGTGTTGAAGTGTGGTAACGTGTGTGAGAATGGTATTAGATTATGTATTTTAGTGTGAAACCGTAGGATAAGAGTCATGGTTGAAGTTGTTGTTTTTAGTGCCTTAGAAAAATTCTGCAATTTTTCATTTCTGTTCAGGCTCGGGTGGAGCCTTTCGAGCGGTGTGATTCTGCCATTCAGACAGTAGAGCCGTTCGAACGGTGACCACATGCCATTTCAAATGCCAGTGGCGAGTGGGGCCCAATCACTTTTTCTCCCTTTTTTGTGTAGTCAGTGTTTAATTTTCCATTTCCAGTGGATATAAAATAGAAAGAGAGAGGGAGGGAGTCACCATTATTGCTCAACCCTAAAAGCTTGAGTTGATCTAGCTACGGGGCTCGGATCCGAAAAGTAATTGCATATTTGGAGTGCTCGACACCTAAGCTCCTTTTTTACATAAGTTTATCTTCCTATCTCGTTCTTTCTCAATACCTAGTTTTTCCGTGCTAGGTCCGAACATCAAATTAAGGTTGTTATTCTTATTCTTTGTGATTAGTAGATCACTTTTGTGTATAGGTTCGCTTTCAGTCGACTTCATTTGATAGATCAAAGCTCGAGGTCAAGTTGGAGAAATTTTGATGTTTTAGCCGAGAGCTTGCGATGCTCATTCTAGTACATTGTGAGGTACGAGTAGCCTACAAATTAGGAATATATTTATGAGTTTGGGCAAGTCCCTAATTGTGTATAATTTAATTATTTTTTTTGTGAGTAATGCTAATATTAATTTTTATGCATTAAAAATTAATATGAATGAATGAAAACGTGTTAAGTGAGATTAATATGAAATTCTATTGATATGCGTTTATTTCATATTAGTGAGTATTTGGCATAATATTGTCATGCTTATGTAAAAAATGAGTTTTTGATATTGGTGTTTATCAATGTGAAAAAAATGCGAAGTTTTGAAAATGAAGTGAGAATGGTTGAGAAAAAATGAAACTTGCGAGAAAAGTGAGCTTTTGTGAGAAATTAAAATGAAGCAACTATTGAATTGAAGAAAAAGTAGATTTTAAAGTGAGAAATTGATATTAATGTGTGAGTTGCATTGCATTGCGGGTTGAGTCTTTTTTTTTTTTGCTTTTTTTTGGGGACTGTGTCACATTTTATATACAATGAGAAATAAAGAGAAGGTTCGGTGTCTTACCGTAAAAGTTGGAAAACCTAATCAGGAATACACTATAATCAGGTCAAGAGTGTTGCCGGATTATAGCATATGTTTTATGAGGTAGTCCTATGATTTTACAAAAATTGTGAGAAACATTTGTCTTAAATTTCTAGTCAGTCGTGAGTTGTAAGTTTTTATGTGTGTATGAGTACATGTGTGTGTTCTAGGACATATATTGCATTGACATTATATTGCATTATAATTTTTTTTGTGCCATATATATTACACTTGTAGGCACTGTACAATATTACATATATTGTCTTATTTTGGAGTCTAACTTATATACACCATTTTTCTACTGTTATAGATACTTTTACTCCATGTACCAAGACTAGTGAGCAATACCGTTGAGGGTGGCAGACTTGTACTTGAAATTTATTTTGTTGTAGTAGGCTCATTGTCACGCCCCCGGATCCCAAACACCCGGAACCCGAGGGGTGAGTTGCTACACAGACATGTACAACAGTAATAAACACAAAACCACAATACTGAAGTGTACATAACCACACAATTACACTACCCAACAGTCTACAAATAGAGTCTGCTATCTATGTCAATTGGCATAAACAAGGCGCCAACAAAAGAATATACACATATCAAAGTGTGCAGCACAAAAATACAGCGTGCAAAAGGAA
>MKEJ01081706.1:0-18222 GCA_001753735.1 Embelia ribes | reverse complement strand
TAATACACATCCGTAGAAGTATATTGCGAGTACATGAACCCCGAAGGCCCTTCTCCACTTCTTTCATTCTGTTTGGTCTCTATAATTGATATCCCTTTCTATCTCGTAATTGCATTGCAAAGTTGATCCCATATAGAAAAAATGATCAAGGCACCCCATCTACTCCTAAATTAATTACAATTAAATCTATCATATGTTATAAATATTCTGGTCCTTATCTTTCATTTTCTACCTCTCTAATTGTACGTAAGCGACAATGATTTTCAAAAATCTGTAGTATTCACGTGTTTATCTGTTGTTATTCGACTCGTCATAAGAAGTTTTTAAGAAAAAACCTAAATGATCGTAGCGAATGTATTTTTACTCGCACAAAAAAATCAAAGACAATTTTTTGGATTTATTTTTTAAATGCTTGCACCACAGTAGTAAATACGACGAGAATACTAATTAGCATATGCTCGTGAAGTGTATTTAGCATGAAACGAGAAGTTTCGGCCTCTATTTTTCAAATAAAATTGTAATAATATTCTCAAAAGGTTTTTAGTTGGTAATTTACACAAATCTTCTAAAAATGTTTTATTAAGGTTTCCGATAAAATTTCAGACAAATAAATTATTTTGAGGTGGAATATCTTGCGCTCCCTATATACATGCATGTGTGCAGTTTCAACATACTTACATGTAAGTATACAACTCCAGCTTATAAAATATCTTAACTTTTGGATAGTAAAACTTACCTGAATTATGTCATACAAATACAAAGAATGAACAATAGGTTAAAGTAGTTTGTATACAAGTCCTTTAGTATCCTGTAAATAAACCGAGTCTAAACACAAGAATAGAATGCATTATACATAAGTGAAGAGCCTAGACGATCCACAGCTCGGTTCCCCTCGACTCGCTTGAAACCCTCTTATCAACGACCAGATAGTTATGGAACCGGATTTAGTGTTGCAAATTATCATGTCCGTGCAATGGGTATAAGTGAAATTCTGGGGAAGACAAGCAGTAATCGCTGTGTTTCTTGAATGTTGAATGGCGAGGCATTGTGCTTGTGCCTATTATCTCCTCTGGAATTTGAATTTTTTGACGGCAAAAGCAAAAATGACTGCAAATAGTAAGCAGAAGCCAACTACCATTATTGCAGCAACATCCAAGAATTCTCGTCGATAACCAAATTGGTCCTTTAGTAGTTGTTTTATGGGCATTGGTTGAACTCCATCGGAAAGCTTAGCTAGTTCTTCAACATCCCCATATTGGGATGTTAAGAGACCATACAAAGTCCACGCGATTGGATTCGCCCAGTAGTACCATCTCCACCAAATTGGAATCCTCTGAATACAAGGAAACATATTCAGTGCTTACTCAAACAGAGAAAATTTAGTTGCAAAGAACAGGGAGAGATGCAAAATTTTCATTCACGTATCTGATACACAAGTTTTTAAAATCTTACTGATGGGTATTATGATTATTATCACAATAGATGATGGTAGTATACTAGTATGTCTTGCGGCTTTTTATGGACTGAACTACAACTGCAAAGTGCATGCGTGTCACATATAGGATTTTACATCCATGGATAGAAACACATGCCAAGAAATGGGTACGTTTCCTAACTAATTTTAATATTTTTGTCCACTCCCCTACATGAAGATCGGAAAAATGAATTTGACAAGTTGGTGTCCTAAACTATTTTTATTTTTTTATTTTTCTGGGAACACTCTTGTTTCGGGGCCTTCTGATAGTTCCTTTGATTGGTATGAAAAATGATTTATGCATTGAGATGGAAAGGATTTAAAACAATCATGTTTCCAGAAGTTCAATCATTTTGTCTCCCAAATCTAGCGCAAACAAGTGGAACAGAAAGTAAAATTTTGAGATCATACTCGAGCAACATGTGTTTCGTGATAAACTTACGGGTCCATGTAACACAAAGGAGACAGGTTATATTTTTGTACGAACGAACTATTATTAGTATTTAGAAAAAAATGGAGCAGGCAATAATCAGTGCATTACCATGCGAGGAATCATGAAACCACTGAAAAGATTCCACATCATATAAAAAGGAGCAGCAAGGATTGCAGCGAAGTAATGGTTGGGGGCGATGGCAATAGTCATCATTCCGAAGAAAGTGAAGTATAACAACGTGAAATACATGAAGTATAAGTACCAGCCGAGCTTCAAAAGATTCAGCTCAAAAGAGGCCATGAAGTAGAATATGAAGCTGTAAATGACCGACTGAACAAACACGTAAGGGAACTCAATGACGACCTGTCAAATAAATTTTGTACAGAATTAGTTCTAACCATTTGCTGAAAAAGACTGTTTTGAAAATGTGAAGTTGGTACAACAGTTCTCTTTCACATCTAAAACTTTTTGATGAGAGAGTGCTCAACAATTTAGCATGGTTCACCGTTCCGCATCAAAAGAGTGTTTGATTCACCAATAAAAGAAATACAATCAGTTAGGGGAGTGTTGAAGTTATGAAAATAATATTGCTTCTCTTTCTTTTAGCTTACGCTTTAAGAGGAGATGGCGGTCTATCATCTAACAGTTAGAAATAAAGTAGGAAAATAGAACAAAAGGCAATATGGGTTACCTGCGCAAATGCAAATGGTAGAGCTGAATACATCCCTGCTGCTCTTTCTCGATACGAGACAGACCTTTCAACATAAACAACCGGTTGAACGGAAGTGGCATTTGTGATTCCAATGAATAGTACCGCCGAGTACATGGATCCCATAGCATTAAAGATATCCTGCTGTGTGTCCCTATTAGAAAAAAGGACATTAATATCTTCTCTAGACAAGATGAGAAATTAATGGAAAGAGTAGGATAGTGTATGCAAAGAAGATAAAGAGTCCCTAATTTTTCACCTCGTGGGTAAATAGACCAACCAAAGCTAGTATAAAATATATGGGAACCATTCAAGCTGGAAAAAAGTAATTCTTTTCGAGTAAATGTTTTGTCACCAGATACGGACTAATTTGGTCTTGCTTCTAATATGTTCTGGAAACATCTATTTTTCTTCATCACAATATGGAAATAAGAAGTAAAGCACAAAATAAGAACCAATACTTAACCAGCCTTAAGTCCAGGTGAGATTGTGATTCGGCTGGACAAAAAATTTTAATCTATTTCTTATTCCTAAATAAAAAAAGCTCTCCGTTACGGATAAAGAAATCCAGATGTCAATAGAAAGCGTTGTGGCTATGGAGCTTGAATTCGTTCAGAAAATTTTTGGTGAGTTACCTCTTAGAACCAAATTTCCAGCATATTGTTCCAAACATCAAGGAGATGATGACAGTGTAGAAGAAGCGTACTGCAGTGTATTGAGGATTCCTCCAATATGACAGATTCTGCTTCCAAAGACAAGCTAGAAACTGGGAAAGAAATGATCGAGAGTATTTTGACAGGAAACTTATATCCTCCGTATTACCATTTGGCTTGCTTAACTCTTCTACAAGATCTTTGTTTTTCCTGGAATATTATTTATGGCATATTAAGAACGCAAATAGATAATAAGCAAAACAAAACTCGTTGATGTAAACTCTTCCACAGAGATAGAAAATACTTACTGAAATAAAATAGAATTTTCATAAATCACAGCAAAATCAATGCCCAAGCGAGTTTCTACTGCTGGAGAAGAGATCTCTAGAATCCAAGCTGCAGGGTTATATCCAGGTCTTATTTTCGGGACTCCTTCAACTGCCTAGGAAAATAAAAAGAAAAAACATCAAGGGACCGATTGATCTCAGCTGAACATACATATCATGTTAAAACATAGGCACATGGTGAGCAGAAACTCACCTTGAAAAACTGAATAACCTTAGAAGACCTGGTTCCCAGTGGACCAGCAAAGATGAGCTTCCCTCCTTGTTTCATGAGCAAAAGCTGTGATAATAGATAAGAATGGAAAGTCAGGTATTAGGTGAAGACGCCACTCTCTGTGAACTTAAATGGAGAACATTGCTGATTATTTTGAAGCCACACCCAAACAAGTGTAATCAATAACTCAGGATAATTTTGGCTTTAACCTATTCTTTAACATATTAAAAGAACTCTAGGGAAAATTTTGACGAAATCTTGCTTTTAAAATCTGCAAAAAATAGAAAAAAAACCTCATCAAAGGACTCGAAGATATCAATGCTTGGTTGGTGAATCGTGCAAACAATTGTCCTTCCTGTATCGACGATATTCCTAACTGTCCTCATGACAATAGCAGCAGACCTTGCATCAAGTCCTGACGTGGGCTCATCCATGAATACAATAGAAGGATTGGCAACAAGCTCAACTGCAATGGTCAACCTTTTTCTTTGCTCCGTTGATAACCCATCCACGCCCGGTAAACCTACTAAAGCTTCGCTGACAAGAGTGAGCTCAACAAGTTCCATTATCTCTTCCACAAATTCCTATAATATGAACCAATCTATGAATTCAACAGCATTAGCCAAAAATAAGGAATAGAAAAAGTAAGCGTACTTGTATAATTTGGTTTGGTACCTTCTGAGTTTTGAAGTCGACCTGAGAAGGTAATCGCAGCCAAGCAGAAAACAGAAGTGATTCGTAAACTGTCAAACATGGGGAATGGACATCACTTTGCTCACAATAACCAGAAACCCTGGCAAATGTTTCTTGCTTTTTAGGGTACCCAGAAATATAAATGCTTCCTTCAATGACTCCCCTGGTTTTTCTACCGGCCAGAACATCCATTAAAGTAGTTTTTCCAGCACCACTGACACCTACCAAAGCAGTAAGGACACCAGGCCGAAAAGCTCCGGTGACATTAACCAACAGATGCTGTCTTTCTGCCACTAAACCCTGCTTCTGCATTTCCTGAAAAAGCATGGACGTATCAGGAAAGCCAAAGAAAAGAATATAAAAATGATAAGATTAGGAAAACAAGCTATGTGGACTTGAGAGAAAATAAAGAAACCACAAATGTTAGGAAAACAAGCAACATGAACTTGAGAGAAAATAAAGATACCACTACATCTTAAGGATTCGAACAAGATCTTATTTTGATATATATTTATATTTTCCTGACAATGCTATGTATAAAACCCGACGCAATAAAACATTCTACCTGATGTTTAGGGCATTCCCACCAGAGATTCTAAAGCAAGCCCCTATCGTAAATTAGGGGTTAAAAATCTAAAAGTTTTCTCCACCAGTCATCCTATAACGGTTCAAAACCCCTAAAAATTGGAGTTTTCGCTACAATGAGCCTCCTGATCAAGGAGCTCACTGTTCACTCCCCAACGCTTCAAATAAATATTTTTGAAATTACAAAAAATAATAAAAAGTTGATTACCTCATTGACAGATCCAGCTGCCCAAAGCTTCCGCAATCACCATTTAGTCTCAACTTTAGAAGAAGAAGAAGGCTTGTTCATGTACGTATATATATTTATAACCCCGTGTGTGTTTCTATATATATTTATATATATGTATGTGTGAGAGAAATTTGGCCCAACAAGAAGAAGATGGGGGTATTAGGGAAGACAGGAGCACTTTGATGGAGGTGGAGTGATGAAAGTTTTGGTGGGCTAAACACAATTGAGAGTTAGTATTTATTAGGGGTGTTCAATGGAATTCCAAAACAAAAAAATCAAACCAGTTTTTTTGTGTGCGGAACCCGATCCCGAACCCAAAAACCTCAAAACTAGAACTGAACCCCAACTTTTTAAAGCTAGACCTAATCCGAAATTTTCATAAAATCCGAAATTTTAGAACCAATTCTAAAACCAATTCAAATGTTCACAAAATCACATCAAATATTTATAAATCACAGTAGAAACAACAATTACAATTTAGAAACCCTAACTCCAATTGATTGTACATGTATTTTTTTATTTTTTTATTAATATTTTAGGTTTCGAATTTTCAAAAAATAGATCCGAACTCGAACCCAAAATTTAAGAAAATCCTAAATACATGTATGATCAATTGGAGTTAGGGTTTCTAATTTAGAAACCCTAAACCCTAATTTAGAAACCCTAACTCCAATTGATTATACATGTATTTTTTTTATTTAATATTTTAGGTTTCGAATTTTTCGGATTTTCAAAAAATAAATCCGAACTCGAATCCAAAATTTAAGAAAATCCGAAATTTTTTAAAATTAAAATCCAAACCAGAACATTGAGTAAAAAATTTGAACCGAACGTGCATCGGTTCGGTTCGGTTCGGATATCGGGTTAATCGAACCGATGCACACCCCTTAATATTTATTGTGTATGGTTTATTAAGTGTATAGATGATATATATTATTTAAATTATTTGGAGAGAGTTTACATGGATATTCTGGTGTGAGCATTATCTAAATATTGCATCTATTATAGGATAGGGGTTCAAAAATAGGGAATAAATGAGAGTATATATAGGAGTTCTGGTGGGAATGCCTTAAGCATCAATCAGCTAATCAAAATGATACTATCATACAACATGATGAAAGCACAAAACTCACAGGGAACAAGTGGCATGGAAAAAGGTCATCTAGTTCATTATCCCTGTTGAGATAGTTCATTATCCCTGTTGAGAGTTAGTGGTTATTGATAGTGGTAGTAGCATTAGTTGTTGTAATCTGTCTTTCTTCCCAGCCTATATATAGGCTGCAGACCTACTTTGTGTGTGAAGTTATATAAAATATTCTCTATCATTTCACATTCCATTTCTGAAATAGACATGGCATCAGGGCGGGTAATCTCTGCCTAATCTTCTTCTTTTACTCGTTCCTTTTCCCTTCTCCTTCTTCAATTTAAAAAAAAAAACATTTTTTTCCGGCTCAGTTGAATCAGTTCTGTCCGCCTTGAATCTACATCAATTGAAACTGAACTGTGATAACCAATCAGCTCTTCATATAGCTTTGAATTCTGTTTTCCATAAAAGGGATAAGCATATTGAAGTCGATTGTCATTTCGTTCAAGAGAAACATATTGAAGTCAATTGTCATTTCATTCGAGAGAAGATCGTTAACAGTCAGATAGAAACACAGTTTTTGAAGTCTGAAAATTAATTGACTGATGTTTTTACAAAATTATTAAGTTATATTGATCTTAAAACTAGTTGTTCCAAGCTGGTTTGATGGGGAGTGTTGAGAGTTAATGGTTAGTTGATAGTGGTTGTCAATAGCATTAATTGTTGTAATATGTCTTCCCAGCCTTATACAAAGGCTGCAGATCAGAATACTTTGTGTGTGAAGTTACATAAAATATTTTGTATCTTTCACATCCCATTTCTGAAATTGACAATCCCAAGCACCAATTAGAATCAAATGGTATAGAGAAACAAAGTACGAAACTGAATTTACCACCAAGATCTAAGCAAATCCAATTTCAATCAAAATTTCATCTTCATTTGACAATCTACTCGAAAGTGTAACATTTGAAAAAAAAAAAAACAAGCTTTGTTCTCAAAAAGATGCAAGAGGTGGAAGCCACCTACCGCAGGGATGTCCACATAATAGCTGAGATTTCTGAAACACATGGAAAGAGGTTGAAATGGAAGTACCATGCCTTTCTGCTTCCCAATTTCTTTTCCTGCATCAAGACGGAATAACATAGCCATATAACTTATAACCAAATTCAAGGGCATCAATCACAAACCAAGGAAAGAAAATAATAGAAGGTTCCACAGTACAAACCAATAAAATAACAATATAATTTTTAAGCGAATAGGAGATGCATGTTGTTTACATGACATTTGAATATCATAGTTGCTCCATATTCAATCTCTCTTAAAATTGGGTGTCATTTAAAGCCCTAGCATGAATAATTCTATGGATATGATCATGCATGCCTCCATTGCGAGCTAAGGGTTGGGTTCGTAGCCGGAAAACCACCTCTCCGGAAATGGAAGGCTGCATGCATCATACTCTCCCCAAACCCCACAATGCAGGAATTTTGTGCACTAGGACGTACATATATATATATATATATATATATATATGTATGCATGCATGCATATATGTATGTATGGCGGCGGTTCAAGGGATATAAATCTATGCAAAATTTTTCAAAAATTTTGGATTTAAGATGATCTAATGCTTGAGATAAATCACATTAGAATTCTTTCTCTTCTTTTTTCAGTCTTATGCGCTGAGTTTGAAACACTTTCTCCTCTTTCTTCTGCGATCACCACAACTCTGTTCATTGTTAACACCAGCCCAATTCCCTCCAAGCGACGGTTAACATTGAGACTCTGATGTACCTCTCACGCAATTCCGCCTCTACCCCAAGAGATTTAGGGTTTTACCCTCTTTAATTATCCTTAATGCTTTGCCGGAAGGGATGACGGAATAGAGATTTAGGGTTTTACCTCTTCAATTATCCTTAACACTTTGCCGGAAGGGATGACGGAATAGGTTGTGAGAGAGAACAGCGGCAAAGGACGGTGGGTTAGGTAAACGGAGAAAGAGTCAAGGTAGAGAGAAAAACAGGTTGTCATCTCGCGGTTGTTGGTGGCAGCGGCAGAGTTGCCGTTGTCGCGAGCAACAGATGAGTCATGAAGAGATGTCAGAGCCCTACATTAGCCGACGGGTAGAAGGAAGTTGATGCATGAGAGGGACTTGGAGATGCAGAGCTACTTCAATATATAAAATATAAAAGAGAGTTTCAGGGCGCGTGGTTGTGTTGTACCAAGATTTCTATTTTATCTCAACCATCCGATCATCTTAAATCTAACAGATTAAAATTTGGGTAAAAAATTACGTATGGAATTATGTCCTTAAACCGCTCGCTATTTATATGTATATGCGCGAATTCAAGGGCATCAGCCACAAAGCAAGGAAAGAAAAGAATAGAAGGTTCCACGTGACAAACCAGTAAACGAGAAAGAGTGCTTCAAAAATTCCTGTAGCTCAATAATGCCATACTCGCCCTCTGCACTGTTTTCTTTGTCTTGGAGATTTTTAGTTGAACCAACAGCTTGATGACTTACAAGAGCTGCATAACATGAGAGGGATCTTAATACTTTGTTTTTGAAAGTTCAAACATCCATTGGAGTCTTGAAATTCAATTTCTATAGGAAAAAAATGAAAGAATAAAGATAAATCTTATCGCCCGACATAGCTATTGACACATTAATAATGGAATTTTAAGATTATTAATAGCATCCAGTACTCTAATTCTCGCCAGTACGGAGTAGTTGAATTCCAAAAGAGAGATAAGCTAAGATGTGTGGGTGTTTTCACACTGAGTGTCATCAGTGTCGTTAAAAGCACAAGGCGCATAAAGTGCCTTTAACAAAACGAGTGTCATAGCTCTGTAGGAGGCTTTTCAAGTAGATACTGAAGACACATCTACATTTGCTCCCTTCAAATTTTGGAGCCCTTGCAAAAAAGACACTTGAAAATCTTTTATATGCCGCTGATTAGACATGCATGCATCATTTGAAGACAAACATAAGATCTTGATGCAAGACTACGCTTGAAGGACTTCCATATGCTGCTGATTAGACATGGGTATCCATCTTACATGGAGTAAGTATTTAAAATCTTCTTTCGAGTAATGGTTTTGGTGGTTTTTGTTTCATTAGTCTTATTCTACATGTTTGTCACAGTTAACATAAAATGAAACAAAAAAAATCACCATCCTTTGTTTTTTCGCAAGGGCGAGTCAGCAAACTTGTTCACCATCATACTAAGCCAGAAGTTTCAAACATGCTACGCTACTATGATATATGAGGTCAAGCCCATATATTATAAATACATTTCAATAATGAAGGATTCCTTAAATGACAGACCTAGTACTAGAAACATGGTCATAATTTAAAGTTTCATCTCTAACAGATGATTTAAAATTATTTCTAGAGATGGGCTTACGGTTGAGGTAAGTCAAAGACAGAGTGAAAAGGATGTTCAGCAAAATTGTGTAGCCAAGCAAAGCCCCAACACCAATCCAGTACCAATAACTTTCAGAAAATAAACTGCGAGCCTTCAGCAGCATCTTGCCCAAAGGCAAAGTTGTATAGTTCCCAGCTCTCTGCATCCCAATAAAAAAAAAGGTACATTAAAAAAGGAAGACACGAAGAACAGAAAGAACTTTTCCAACTCTTACATTGAAAAAACTAAATCATACGAGAAATATTGGCATGATGCTATGAAAATGCAAAAAGTATACCAACACCATACGTGGCTGCATGGGACCTATCAGTAATCAACAATAACCCATTCAATTGCCCTCTAAAATAGAACAGGAGAAACACAAACACTGTCGCTCCCATGTTATTCTCTTTTTTGTTTTCATCTTTTCAGGATATGTAAGACAAGAAAGATTGTTTTGTGTCTTTAAGGTAACACAAAACATTATCATGATTGGGCATTAAAGAAAAAGTGACAGCAAATCAACTCAAACAACATTCAGAACACACAACTATGAATTTGTGCACGAGTTTTGAATGAGTGTACCTTATCCCATGAATGCCCAAGGAACTCATTGACAGAAGCTGCATTTTGTGCATACATCAAAGGAGAAACCCAGTAGCCCCAGATCCACCAAGAAGGAATGCTATCTGCCATATGAATGAATCTTTTGACTGCTTAAGCTAAATGGGCTCAACCTGATCAATAGAGACTAATTATAATCTAACCTCTTGAGAGTACAAATCCTCCAAGAGCCATGACAACCAACATTGCGAATGATCCGAAAGTATTGGCAACTATCATGTTTCTGCCAAGAGATGCCATCACACGGAAAAGAGCTATTGACATTTGGTGAAGAAAGAAGTACATCACAAATTGCTGAAGGCATCTGCAAAGCATAAGCTCAGAAATTCATAAAACAAAGGAAGAAGAAGCAATTACACTTAAGGATGCTTCTAGTATGGAGTTGAAAGTAGCGAGTAATAACCAACTATTATCTAAAGTACAAGACGTTTTCTATTTACAACCAAGTCAAAATGTGACCAAACTGCCTATAATAATAAATATCTCATATTTTTAAAAGGGGAAAAAAAAAATCTCCACCAAGTTCTAAAACATTTACCAAACAATCAGGAGGAGGTAAATGTTAAATAGGGATTACACCCTTTAACTGCTTTCAACCCCATACCAAATACACCTTTAGGATATATATGTATACTTGCTCTTTGCACAATGATAAAAAGTACCTAGTTATTTGAGGATCAAAACCAACTACATAATATGTAACTGCCACCCAGATTAAAGACTCCAAGAAGGAAAATGGAATACTCAAAATCCAAGAAGGAAGAGTGTAAATCCAGCACGGATAAAACCGCAAATCCCTGTGTTTGTAAAGAACAGGAAGTTTTGCTATTAACATTGGAACCTCCAAGAAGCCATTGAAAAGAATCATGACAATTGCAAAGTAAAGTGCACCCAAATAGATTCCTCCATCAATTAACGTATCATGATGCATTGTTGTTCGGAAAAATACAGTCATCACGAACAGAATAATCAGGAAAAGCTGCAAAAGAAAATAGATATTCTTGTATCAGTGTCAGCAACCCTTCATGCTGTCACCATAGCTTTGATGGATTTGGTAAAATAAAGTTAAACAAGTGCAAACTCTTCGCGGAATACAAGTAAGAATAACCCAGGCTAAATTCATTCAACAAACTTTGCTCGTAGCACAACCATCATAAGATGCATAGACAAACTGTTACCTGCATAAATTTAAAGACGTAGACAAAAGAATTCCGTTTGATCAGCAACATCTGCCATGAAAAGCTGGTTTTCAGAAGCTCTGTCCTATTCACACCGTAGGTAGAAGTAGATAGAGCTGATGGATGATTACAACTTCTATCAAAGGGAACAGAAAGATCTTTCGATAAAGCGCTGCCAACCCGAAATGATCTAAAAGCTTCAGCAAACTTCCCCACAGGCACATACTGGTACTGTCTATCAAGAAACCAGTACTGTTCTTGGTCTTTTTCTGACAGAACCTGTCACAATTGTGATAGGACAAGACAGGTATTAATAAAAAAACAAGTAAAATAAATATCATTCCTCATAGCACTTCTCAAGTATCGAGCGTAATCTTTTTAACATACTTCCTGCAAAAAGTCGGCCACATTTTTTCTATCTGGACACATGAACCCCATATGTGCAAAGAAATCGAGAGCAGCATCACGCGGCCCCTGGTACGCAATCTGGCCCTCGCATAAAAGAATAACATCATCAAACAGCTCAAAAGTCTCAGGATCTGGCTGTAGGAGGGAGATAACAGTGGTTCCATCAAGAGCTTGGGTTGCATATTTCAGGTACTTAATTATCTGATGAGTTGTTGAACTATCTAGTCCAGTTGATATTTCATCCAAGAAGAGTGCTCTAGATACTCCAACAAGTAATTCACCTGCAAAGCCACAATGTGGAATTTGTTTAAATATAGGCTAAATAGATTAGTTGTAAAATAATCAAGACATATCATGGGGAATACAAAGACAGGTTACCTGTCGTAAGCCTCTTTTTTTGGCCCCCCGAAATTCCTTTAAGCATTTCATCCCCCGCCAATGTGTCCGCACAAATGTCCAATCCTAAAATCTTTGCAAGAATAATCGGGTGGCTTTAAGAATTTGTAGCACGTATATAGCACACACAACAATGGTTCTACAATATTTAAGCGAACTGTATTAAGAACGAAAGGGGGTACAAACACAGTAAAAGATAGAAGCTATTTTCCCATGTGAAATATGACAAAGCACTAGAACTTGATTGAAGATTAGCAAATATTAGACAGAAGTAGTTTTGGTTCAGTAGAGTAGAATATAAAGCACTCAAGCAAAAAAGCTGCATACAAATCTACAATTCATACAAGCAGAAGCATGCAAAACTTTTCTACAACAAATTAATCCCTTTCATTCAATTCTATACCTTCATAATGAATTCTGCACCCAGGCTTGTCTTCTCTCCTCCAAGAGCCAATGCCTATAGAAGGATATGAACCATTGTCTTGTCATGTACAGAACAGAAACACATTTACCCGTCACACACAAAGAATAAAAATATCTAGCAGTACAGTGAATAAATAAATCAATAACAAAAAGGCGCACACCTTTATGAACAGATCAAGATCTTCATCAGGTATAGTCCTGCTTTCCTTTTCTCTTTCAAGAAGTTCCAAAAGCAAATCTGCGTCAATTTCCAATGAGTCTTCATTTGATCCATTAACAGGAAACAAGACAGCAATAGAATGGAAAAGCATCAGGGAACTGAGGAAAACGCTATCATACAGTAGTTTAAGACACCAAATCTGTACAGGATGAGCCAGACAATTAAATTTAAGCATGGTTGTCAATCTCTTACGAGATGCAAAATGTTCGTATGATAATACATCTCAGAAGATTTCCGTGTGTATCGTAGCTCTCTCTTTTTTGACCAAGTACCGGCAATACATGTATGTCTCTTTCGAAACGAGATGTATATAACACTTAGCTTTATAAGTTAAAAATTTTAAATTAAAAATTAACAATTAAAGAATTAGTGAACACTTCTATATAAAAAATTGAATCGAACAACAAACTCTTTTAAGAAGTAAATGATAAAATCATATTTTATATATCTTCCTCGTATCAAAACAAAGAAAACTATAGTTGCAGAGTCTTCAATTAATTGAAAGAAAAAGAATAATCGACCGATTAAAGAAATTAATCGACTAAGAATAAGAGACATGACTTTATTGGTGTTGAATTTAGTGGCAATATAATTGAATAGACTATAGTCTACAAAACAAACCGACATCTGACAACTAATGAATTTGAGCCTGGTTCAAATTTGGGGCTTAAAAAGTGTCCAGATGAGAAATGTTGAAGATTAAGCCATGTAGGGAGGATAAAGCCACTTTATATAAACGGTCTAGATCTTTTAATAATGTAAATTGTACTATTATTATTTGTTTCTATTGTTTAATATTTAAATCGTAAAAATTGAAATGAAAGAAAAAAAGACCCAATTTGTAACATTTTACAATGGTAGATATAAGTAATATTTATGTTTTGATGCAATGTTATGTCTACTTTGTATTTTTAGGCTGTTTTTATATATCTCTAAGTAATATTTGTGTTTTCATATTAAAAAATGACTATGCTTAAAATATTTACGATACACAAGACGAAACGAGCCGACATACAAAATCAGATAAAACGATACGTGTCCGATATACATTTTGACAACCTTGAATTTAAGTATACAACATATTGGAGGGTCACTTGCATCCTCTTTAGTGTTTATGTTAATGCTAGTTTTATTTTATGCATTCCTAATATTTAAAATATATAGCATTAACTGAGAAGTTATCATACTAACCATGCATAAATCCAACACCTTGACAACGTCTTGAGAATTCAAGGATTTCTTGTACTGTCATTTCTGCAATATGCCAGTCTCGCTGGCTCACATATGCTGAAGTCCTTTGAGGGACAAATTCCTTGATTTCATGCCCATTATACATAACTCTCCCTGACATCTTCAAAGAAATTAAACTGCATTAATGAAATACAAGAGACACTTAAACCAATATGAATATGAATGAATATTGTCGTTTCAAATTTAAATGTCAGTGGCCTTCCGATTTTATGTTTTCAGTCAGATTTTATTTACTTAAAATTGAGGTATGAAAAGCAAGAATTCCATAACAAGGACAACAAACACAAGATTCAGCACCTGTAGACCAGGTACAAGCCGTCCAGCCAGGGCTAAAAGCAGAGTGGTCTTTCCGGAGCTCGGAGGACCTAACAGGAGAGTCAATCTACAGTACAACCACACCATCGCAATCGTAAATTATTTTATTTTAGTTAGAAAAAGGGTTTTCCCAACCTCAAAACCAGATCCAATCCCCAATCCAAATAGGAGAGAAGGAGACCTGGAGAAAACAAAGTTGAAACTCTACCTGGAAGGGATTAATATACCACTGACATTGTCCAAAATTGACAACTTTTTCTTGTTTCCCCGGAAAATACACAGTTGCCGCAAGAAAGCCTTTGATACATGTTTTAAGACAGTAATATCATAAGAAACTCATATTGACGTGGAAATTTTGAAGGAGAAAAAGAGAAAAGAGTGTACCTCCATCATATTTAAAACAAAATTGGGAATAGTTGGCAAAGCTCTGCTACCAACACGCACAAAAGCATCCACCCTCAGATTCTGAAATTGAACCTCAACTTTTGGAAATCCGACATTGACTCTGCAATATTAAAATGACATGTATATGTACACGATCATAAGATAATTTCATCGCAAAAGCTTCTATTAAAAGGTAATCCACATGGAAGAAAAATAATTCCAAAATCTGGCGGAGGAAATATAAAATTTTTGAATCAGAAAGTCACGACAGCAATTTTCTTGTTTTTTCTTCTTTTCTTTAAAGATGTAACAATCACCGCAACATTTAACTATTGACATACTAACGACAAAATGCATATATAAAGAACTACATAAATAATAACAATAACCACTACAACTGGTAATTTTTACTCCCCATAAAAAGCACGTGATCATCCGCCGCACATGTAAGTTCAGTATTTAAGAGTACACATGCAATTAGAAACATGGCACATGCTACTTGTTCCATTCCTCCTCCTCTCGTAGCTTCCCCACATCCACCACCGCCACATCACCAGCGACGTACCGGAAGAACGCCGTCCGAGCCTACACGTAAGTTGGACCGCCCCTCAGCGCCTCCAACCAGTTTTCGTCCTCCCCCGTGGGGAACAAGTCCCACATAGCTTACATGGTAATCATAGGTTTGTAGAGAGTGCGTGTGGGAGAGTTTGAGATATAAAAGCGGGGGGTGGAGTGACATGTCCATTCAAGGACTTTGGAGGCTCAATTGTACTTCAAAGTGTACACAGACTATGTAAGTCTGGTACGTATAGGATAATGACATGGCACCCATTTCGATGTGTTCGATAAGGAATCAACTCCGTATAAATGACATACTAAATCAATGTACAAACAATGCCTGATAATTGAGAAGCTCTAACATTCATAATTAAACAAACAATTCAATCAGCAGAAACTAAACTTTCAACAGTATCAAAACACATAATTCGATTAAACATAAACAAATTACAAGAGAATATAAAAACACGCACTCATCGAATCTCCGCCGAATCCTCTTAAAGAAGACCTCAACATCCCGATTAACCGCATCAACCACCCTATCAACCACAACCTTCTCCTCCTCCGCCCGCAGCTTCCCGACATCCACCACCGCCACGTCACCCGCAACGTTCCGGAAGAACGCGGTCCGCGCCTGCACGCAGGTTGGCTCCCTCCGCAGTGCCGCCCACCGGTCCTCCGCCGCTGCTGCCGCCGCCGTGGGGAACCTGTCGCGCATATTGGGAGCTAGGGTTTGTAGATAGAGATTGGGTGAGTGGGGTTTGAGAGTGGGGAGGGGGTTTATAAGAGGGGTAGGATGATTTGGCCATTTAACGGCTTTGGAGGCTCTGCTTTTGGGTGTTAAATGTGTGTGTGTGTATATATCTATATGTATATGTATGTATGGATGTATATATTGAATCGCTGTATCCACCGAGCAAATGGAATTGTGACCAAAGGGGGAGAGAGAAAGAGAGAGAGGACGATACCGTTGGGAAGTTTGTTGAGATTTGTTAACGTTTATGAATTAGGGAAAATGTTATAATTAAAGAAAGCAATGTTAAAATATTAATTTATGTGACATTTTCATTGTGGTCAACTTTAAGTATGGGGTTTAATTATTAAATAAAAATATCATGTATTGTGTAAGCACGATCCAATATATTGACTTATAATACATAAATTTTTCTATAAAAAGCCAAATAGAAGGTGAAGAAATGGCCTCAATAAAAAGTTGATAAAATATAGAAAGAACGTGCAAATTAGAAAGAGAGCGAAAAAGAGGGAGAATAAAAGTGGAGAATGGATTCAATTTGGTATAAATTTTTAGCTTTATTTTATATATTATATCATGTTGTAATCTCTCTTTTTATAAATAAAAGTATACTGGTATTAGTCATGTGAACTAAGTCTAAATTAAAATTATTTTAACTTGAGGCCGAACTACGTAAATTTTGGTCTCCTATTTTACTTTCATACAGGTTATTATATTTACGTTTTTAATATGATTCGATACTTAGAAATTATGATGAAAATTACTTAGAAAATTTACACAGAAAATTAATATTACTTTTCTTTTAAAAAAATAATTTAAACAGTGATCCACATTAATCTCTTAAAAATATATGGGCGTGATTAAATATTATACTAATACAAAAATATTTCAAAGAACCAATTTCCGTGCTATTTTTTTTATTGATACAATACTCAATGACTACATATTTTTTATGGGATTAATATGAATCATTAATTAAGTTCGTTTAAAAAACATCAAAATGATAATGCTTTTTCCTGATAATTTTTGTAAATAATTTTTACTGCAATTGCTAAATGGTATTCATGCATGGAAACAAAAACACCATTTTCTTATATTCTAGCAGACTAGCACGTTATTTCCCTTATTAGATTAATATTTCACAAATTGCCTAATTTTGGTGATAGTATTATGTACCTTCTTCTTCTTTCACTTTTTTGATTCATTAATTATCATAACCACTTTCTAAAAATAAGAAAGTGACATAAATTTAATTTTGGCCAGTATACTTTATCATCACGTTTAGTTTCGTTCCAATTTTCAAGTAAATAAATAAATTTATTTTTAATTAAAAAGATTCGGTACGTTCAATTTAAAATTTTTATCTTATTTAGATAAAATAAAATAAAAAATCAACTTATAAACTGAATAGTAAAAATTTATCCAATTTTTAAATTAAAAAATTTTAAATTTAAAATTTAAACCGACGTATATTTCGGGTTATTAAATATGTGTTAAGTAACACACCATCATATGCGGCGCTTTAACTCCTTCCCTCATCACGTAATCCACAATAATTTTAGTTATAATAAACTTGTTTTTCCATGGAAAAATTAATTCACTCCCAAACGCCAGCTTTAAAATTTCAATACTTTGTATGAATTATCGTGCCTCGATTTTTCTTTAAAATCCGAAATAAGCCCAAAAATCGCTAAAAATCTTGGAAGGTGGGTATATTCCCTTTTTAGGTAAAAGAAAATAAAAAATATTTATTAATTTTAAAAATAAAAATAGGAAATTCACGCTAATATATTATACAACATGCTTGCATATATATATCTACTAGAATACGCAGAAATGGAATGCCAACCTGGTAAATAATAGTAAATGTCATGTTTACAAAATACATAA
>MKEJ01081705.1:0-13280 GCA_001753735.1 Embelia ribes | reverse complement strand
ATAGCATGCCTTGTGGAGTTATGGGAGCAATATTTGACTTATGTGTCAGGCACGCCAATATTCACTACTAACAACTTGGTAATTTTTCAGGAGACACGAAGCTGATTGAACTTTCATTTCCTGCTTAGGGAAAGGTGATAGGCCCAGTGGTTAAGAAAAATCTTGGCAATTTACTCAATTGTTCTTTGAGGAGAATTTTCCCCTCATGAGTTTTTATGAAATATAGATACCGAAAAACAGTTATTACATGCTACTGTCATTTTAGTACACATTAGAACTATCACGTGTGCTTTCTTTTCTAACGAGCCAATAAATGTAAGCAAAGCCAATCCCTTAATAAGTTTTAAAATTTTCAATTGTATATACGTTATTCTATAGTTGCATCTTAAAGGTACTTAATAAAAAGTTGAAAATTTGAAGCTGTTTGTCTTGTGCGCTTGTGCATTTACACTTAATCACCATTTGAATAAAGCAGCTTTTACCAAATTTCGAAAAAAAAAGAATACAGAATAAAAAATCTTAGTCTGTAGATCACCTGATAAGTTTACCTTTTAGAACCAAATCTCCAGCATATCGTTCCAAACATCAAAGAGATGATGAACGTGTAGAAGAAGCGAACTGCAGTATACTGTGGATTTCTCCAGTAAGACAAGTTTTGCTTCCAAAGACATGCTAGAAACTGGGAATATAATGACAAAGCATATTTTGATGGGAAGTTTAAATCTTTTGCATCCCTATTTGGTCTGCTTAAGTCCTCAACAAGTTCTTTATTTTTCCTGAAAGAAAGCAAATTTAAAAAAGGAAATGGCAATATGTCCTCCGGAAACTAATTCCGTTGCATTTGCAGAAGACAAATACATACTGAAATAAGGTTGATTTAAGGTAAATTTCAGAAAAGTCGATGCCAAGACGAGTTTCTTCAGAAGGAGAAGTGATCTCGAGAATCCAAGCAGCGGGGTTATAGCCAGGTCTAATTTTTTGGACTCCTTGAACAGCCTGTAAAGATTAAAAAAAAATGATATTAAAAAGAAAGAATACAATGTATTCATTCAGGTGCCAACTTTTATACAGGACCTGTACCGTACAGGAGTATTACCCTCCCTAGCAAATGTTGTTACCCTTATTTAAAATGTTGTAACACTTATTCAATATGTTATTATCTCACTTTTTTGTCAATATGTTATCACTTTTGTTAATACGTTATCACCTTATTTCAAAATGTTATCACCCTTATTCAATATGTTGCATTCCTATATAATACAAGTCAGTTTTCACCATTCATTAGAATCCATGCATTTTAGGAATAGACAATTAAAAGAGTAAAACACAAAACCAACCTCAAAAAACCGAATAAGTTTACGAGACCTTGCGCCTAGGGGACCAGCATAAATGAGCTTCCCACCATGTTTCATCAGTAAAAGCTGTTACAAAATAGAGTAGTTTCAGTCCTGCCATGGTTGAAGTTGAACAAAGAATTCTGAAAATCTAAGTATATGTAATGGACATCTACTGTTAGATTTTCCAGGATCAGATTTGACGCTCACTCAAACAGGGATAGAAGTTCAATTATTAAGCTTAAAGTATTCATACATTGCTGTAGAATATATATATATATATATAATCCTTTACTGAGAGAAAAATAACTATATTGCAGTTACAAATTATTCTGGAACTAACCAAAGGATGTTTTTTGCTTGAGTTTTCAACTAGAATGCGGAATAAAAATTAGAACCCAAAAACAAGCTTAAAAGTTTCCGATGAAATAGGAATAGTGACAATACCTCATCAAATGACTCAAAGATATCGATACTTGGCTGATGAATTGTGCAAACAATTGTACGTCCTGTGTTGACAATATTCCGCACCGTTCTCATGACAATGGCAGCAGACCTGGCATCAAGCCCCGAAGTCGGTTCATCCATGAACACAATTGAGGGATTGGCAACAAGCTCAACAGCGATTGTGAGCCTTTTTCTCTGCTCCGTGGATAAGCCATCTACACCTGGTAAACCAACTATAGCTTTCCTCAATGGAGTAAGCTCAACAAGTTCCATTATCTCGTCCACAAATGCCTGAAAGTATAATACTCGAAGTTGGTCCTAACGGAATTTTAACGCAAGTATAATGAAGTCCTGAAAGATAGGAGATGTTGGCAGTAATTTCTGTTGATTGTAGGAGCGAGTAAAAGGTGATTGGTGCAAGCAGTAAAAGCACTATTGAATCTCTAGTGGTAGTTGAAGGAAATGAGGTGGTGATGGTGGGTAGGTTTGTCATGTTTTTAAAACTGCTTTCTGGTTTTAAAAATAGAAAGCTGCAAGAAAGTGTTGAACAGATTGGTTCCCTAAACAGTTCCTTTTAGAAAAGAATGACGATCACACGGGTACACCAATTTCATAAGAACCGAGAGCACCCCACGTGACATGAACATGTGATTTAGAGACGTGTCATGTGGGATACTCACAATGTCTTATGGTGGGAGTGCACGCATGGGATCGTCACTCTTTAGTGCATTATTCAAATTTGACAAACATATAGCGAATTTCTTTGGCTAGTTCCATCTTCATTGGAACAAAAATCCAAATGACTCGAAGACCTTAGAATTTTCAGAAAGCTGCATCTTTTCTAGTCAAAGAAACAGACTAAATGAGCATCAAAACTGAAAATTATGAAAACGTAAAGAAAAGGTACCCTAATTTCGATGTGTGTGAATATTTTATTAGAAATTCTGTTCTCAGATTTAAAAATCATGAAAAACAGGAAATGTACATGTTATCAACGGATACACAAGTTATTACCTTTTGAGTCTTCAAGTCAACATGAGGCGGTAATCGCAACCACGCAGAAAAAATAAGGGATTCATGTACAGTCAAGCAAGGAGAATGTATATCATTCTGTTCACAGTAGCCAGATATCCTTGCAAATGTTTCTTGGTTCTTAGGGTAACCAGAAATATATATGCTCCCTTCGACATAACCCCCGGTTTTTCTACCAGCTAAGACATCCATCAAAGTAGTTTTACCAGCACCACTAGCACCAACCAGAGCTGTAAGCACACCTGGCCTGAATCCTCCACTAACATTGACTAGCAACTGGAGCCTGTCTGCTATCACACCCTGCTGCTTCAGTTCCTGTACCAATGCATACCCGTGAGGAAGCATCAAATCTGTTGAGATTTAAGAGGCAGCATTTAATTACGTTCCTAAAGCTGGTTTTGATTTTGAAAGCAGATTTACTGGGAAGCACATCAATGGATTGGTTCCCAGCAGAATTTTAGTGAAATCTCCTGAAAGTGTCCAAATTTTAGAAACCTAAACATAATAATTTCAATTGTTTCATTTTCCTTTTAAGATTGAAAATATAAATAACGTGAATAAATGAAAGTTTAAAATATATTTTATTTGCAGTCTTGTCCCAGTAAAAGCAAGAAGATAACATGACTGCAGATTCATTTAAGTTTTAGACTAGACCGATTATTATGTCATATTAAAGAGAAAAGAAGAGAAATACCACTGGAACATCTACATAATAACTGAGATTTCTGAAAGACATGGCAAGAGGTTGAAATGGAAGAACCATGCCTCTCTGCGTTTGGACCTCTCCCGCTGAAACAAAATATTTAGCAGATGATCCCAAATTAACTTGAATATGCAGTAACAAAGAACAGGGAAAAGTATAGTATTCAGTATTAACCGGCAAATGAGTGTGAATGTTGCAAAAATTCCTGAAGCTCAATAATAGCATGATCGCTGTCCCTTTCTTTCCCTTTGTCATCATGCTTTTTTTTTGAAGCAACAGCTTGATGATTTCCAAGAGCTGTACAACATGAAAAAGAACAATTTTCACTTGGTTTCTTAGAATAAACTATGGGTTCATCAAGATACTTCTGTTTTAACAAAAATGTTGGACTATGCTCCAGTGAGCTTTCAAAGTCTTGGCATTTCATATAAACAAAAGATTTATTGGAAGTAAATCATAAAGGTTGTATTAGTTGAAAAGAGATCTAGAAACTTTGATTTCTGAGCTTTAATCTTTTGACCAATAATTCCAAATAGACTTGTCAAAAAGGAGATACTTAACAAAGACAGATACGTTAACTAGCTTTCATCGTAAAGCTAACCCAGATTCCTTTTTGGAAATGGGTCTCAAATTAAGTTCGAAAAATTTTTAGATTAAGAAACATGCAGGGCATATAGTTTTAATTTCTAAGTTTTGAAGGACTAGGGAATAGGGAATTAAAGCGGGAACTCCCTCCTCAAATTGTTCAAGCTTTCTCACTACAACATTCAATCCTAGAAGGAAAACTAAAGAATATTTTACTCAACAATTCTTCTCACCACAATTAACTCATTTCGACAAATATATTCAGGAACTTATTTTCAGATACCCAACCAAACAGCACACTGCCCAAACTCGTTATATTGATATCAAAGATAGAATGAAATTTATGCGAACGAAGAGGGAAATATATTTTATCTTATTTGATAATAGACTCTTAGCAAGAACACACCATTCTATATAATGTAAATTTAAGCTGAATTCATCTCCTAAGTCAGCTTCGCATCTCGTAAACAGCATTGATTTATCTATCGGAATAGGGACTCACGATTTAGGTAAGTCAAGGCAAGTGTGAAGAGGAAGTTGAACAAAAATGTATAACCAATCAGAGCCCCCACACCAATCCAGAACCAATAGCTCTCAGGAAATAATCTACGGACCTTCAGTAACAGTTCACCCAAAGACAAAGTTGTGTAATTCCCAGCTCGCTGCATACAATAATACTTAAAAGGTTACAAACATGAAAATGGAGCTTCATTTAAACAATAATAAGATCAACTAATTACAGGATGACAATTAGTAGCTCATAAGATTAATCCGACTCACTCGGACAATGACAATTAGATTGTTTCAACACTCAAGTTTCTAGATATTTTTTAACATAGCCTAATCTGGCTTCTTGGAGGCCTATTTCTAAACAGCACACGACCCCATTGGAATTTGAATAACTATTTATTCCACATCAACAATGAAGAGTAATCAAATTGGGATTGCAGGTCGTAGTGTTCGCTTCTCCATGGTACAAAAATAACAAACGAGATAAAACTCATTTCTAACATGTATGTTCTCTTTATATAGGTCCGTCAACCAAACTAGTTATTATTCAATTCTACAACCAGGCTAAGCCTTATCAAGGACAGATATGCTTCAAAAAGAATAATCAAACCAAAATGATGGGCTTGATAAAGCCACTCATGTGCATTCTATATGCAGGATAAATCAGCAGCAACATACAACTATCTTCAGTTTATTACCCAAATTTTCCAGCTGAAGCTGACTCAATCTTTTATTTTTATTGAAAAAGAAGTGCTGATGAAAGTCACAACGTTAAAGTACCTTTTCCCATGAGTGCCCAAGAAATTCATTCACCGAAGCTGCATTTTGAGCATACATCAACGGAGAAAACCAATAACCCCAAATCCACCAAGATGGAATACTGTCTGCCGCAATATACATATTAGAAATAAAATCATAACCTCAGAAAGTATTAATACTCAATAGAGAAAAGGGAGCATTTGAATTACCTCTTGATAGTATAAATCCTCCAAGAGCCATGACAACCAACATTGCAAACGATCCAAAAGTATTGGCAACCACCATGTTCCGGCCAAGGGATGCCATCACACGGAAAAGAGCAATTGACATTTGATGCAGGCAGAAATATAATATGAACTGACCAAGCCATCTGCACATCATTCAGTAAGACAACGCATAAATGGGCATTGACACCCTAATGGAAGACAAAACAACATACCATCAGAAGATATTGACTGAGTTTGATTATAGTTCTCAAAGACTCCTTTTCGTGGTTCTAAAACTAGAAATTCTTACCTGGAAAATTGTGTAATTGGTACCCAAAATTGCTTTTAAGTAGAATTGAAACAAGGTGAAATGTGTACTGGTTTCAACTTCCAACATTTCCAAATAGCAAAAACAAATTTACTAGAACACAGCCACACACTTGTCTCGAGACAGCAAAAATGTGTCACCTAGAGTTTTGACGATCGAATCCAACTAAATAGTATGTCAGTCCCACCCAGATACCGGACTCTACTAGTGAAGAAGGAATACTTAGAACCCAAGCAGGAAGAGTATAAACCCAGCAAGGGTAGAATCGCAAGTCCCGATGTTTGTAGAGAATTGGAAGTTTTGCTATCAGCATTGGGACCTCCATGAACCCATTGAAAAGTATCATAAGCATCGCGTAATAAAGAGCACCCATATATACTCCTCCGTCTACCAAAGTATCATGATGCATTGTAGTTCTGAAAAATACTGTCATCATGATAACAACATTGAACAGAAGCTGCAAAAAACAGCAGACTGCTATTACTTAAGAATTAATGTTTGTGTCTTAAGGCTAAAACACATTAATCAATACCTAGTGGGGTTTATGAAATTTTTTTTGCCATTATTTATAAATTTGTTCTAGATACTTTTTTGGTTTTCGGCTGAATAAGTTTCCCACAAGGGTTTTTATTGACATTGTCAATGATCAAAATTCTGCCATATGGGTAGTCATAGTTGCTATCTGTATTCAAAGCACTGACTGAACTTTACCTGTACGAACTTAAAAATGTAGACAAATGAGTTGCGCTTCATTAGAAGCATCTGCCATGAAAAGCTGATCTTAAGAAGCTCTGTCCTCTTCACACCGTAAGTGGAAGTTGATAATGCTGCTGGATGATTGTTAAGCTTATCAAAGGGAATCTCTAAATTTCGATAAAGAGCATTTCCTACCCAATAAGAATGAAAGGTTTCTGCAAACTTAGCTACTGGTATGTACTGATAATGCCTATTGACAAACCAATACTGCTGTTGGTCTTTTTCGGATAAAACCTGTCACACAAGTAAACGTAACTTAATTATACCCTAGGATGGTTAAAAGGGTTGTTTGCAGTGATATATTCAGGAGACTTGATGGTTAAAAGGGTTGTTTGCAGTGATATATTCAGGAGACTTACTTCTTGTAAAAAATCAGCTTCATTTTTCCTTTCAGGACAACGAAATCCCATATATGCAAAAAAACCACGAGCAGATTCACGTGGTCCCTGATATACAATCTGCCCTTCACACAATAGAATAATATCATCAAACAGTTCAAAGGACTCGGGATCAGGCTGTAAAAGGGAGATGACGGTAGTCCCTTCAAGAGCATGAGTCGCATATTTAATATATTTGATTATTTGATGGGTAGTTGAACTATCAAGCCCGGTTGATATCTCATCCATGAAAAGCACTCTAGAAGCACCAACAAGTAATTCACCTGTTAGACATGTAGTGATCAGGTCAAATATCTGTCTATGATTGGAAAATAATACTTAATAACCTACAAAACTAGTAGAGTTAGTTACCAGTGGTGAGCCGCTTCTTTTGGCCCCCTGATATTCCTTTAAGCATTTCATCTCCCACCAATGTGTCAGCACAAACATCTAATCCTAAAATCTTTTCAGAAATATTCAGTGTATATACAGAGTTGGGAAATATATCTTTTATGTTATCAAACGAAGAGCATAGACTATTTTCCCAGTGCAATGTCAATTGTTAACCATGTGCCAATTGACATTTCCTTCCAAATATTTTTACTACTGTGAAATTCAAGTAGAATGGCCGAAAAAACAAAATAAAAAAGTTAAGGCTAAGAATAGAAACATTCAACCACGAGGCCGTGAAGTTGAACATTATCTTCCACGACTAAAATTGCTCAACTTAGTTAATAGTTTACCTTCATAATATACTCGACAGCAAGATTTGTCTTCTCCTCTCCAAGTGATAATGCCTTCAAAGGTACAAGAAATTATCATTTTCCAATTGATACAAACACTATAAGACTGTGCAAACCAAGAAAGTAAGCAAACTTACCTTTATGAATATATCAAGATCTGCATCTGGAATTATCTTTCCCTCTGTTTCTCGTCTCAATAGCTCCAAAAGCATATCTGTGCAAGTTTTTGGAAGTTGCAATGACGAGTTACATAAGAAACTTCTGTAATTTAAAAGTGCATGACAATCTTGGCATTACCAAGCTATCCTTGTGCAAATGCACAAACCAAGTGAACGCACACACATGCACCCATTCGAAAAAAAATAAGAAAATAAAGGCCTGGAAGCTTCTGAAGATTTTGACAGCACAAAATAAACAAAACACAGAACAAAAAGACGCCTTTAAGCTTACCATGCTTAAATCCAACACCTTGGCAACGCCCTGAGAACTCAAGAGTTTCCCTGACTGTCATTTCTGCTATGTGCCAGTCCTGCTGACTCACATATGCAGAAGTCCTTTGGGGAACAAACTCCTCTAAATGATGCCCATTGTATGTAATTCTACCTGACATCTTAATTAGATATAAAAGCACATTAACTTCATATAAGATGAAAGAGGATGTACAGTAATTCTTTTCCAACAAACGGCAAATGCGAGGCACACTATCTGACTGATAAGAATGTAACATGTCATCATCACCTTCTAGATCTCACATAATCGTTATATTCAATTTCTTTGGTTTGTTTTTCCAATGAAAGATCATTACTAAGGAATAAGGAAGTGGACTCCAATGTTACATATAGCATCATGGATTACATATAATATAAGAAGAGGAGAAGGGCTTCTTGTGTGGCACAAATTATGACGCTTAGCAATTCTCTCTGCCTTTATTTTTTTTTTTTTTGAGGTGAAAATGCATTCAGTTTCATAGGTTTTCCAAATTTCAACCAATTGTGTCGATAGAGTATTTTGTATAGCTGATCGATGCATAGCAAATCCAGAAAACAACGGTGAAGTTTATGCCTCAGTAAAGATAATATTATTCCAATAAACTTAATTTACTGATAGATTATCACGATTCCAATTTATATGAAAACGAAAAATAAAGAATTGGAAGATTTAAAATCCTCCCTTATAACAAGAAGAGCATCTACCCTGGCTGACGAATGTCAAAACTATTTTCATATTCATCATCAACCTTAGACTCCAAGCTTTATGTTTATAAAATTTTGAACTCATTTTATTTCCAAAATCCACAAATTCATGATTGCCCCAAACTCATGAATCATGACTTATTACTACTTTCCAACATTTTCCTCAAAATACTCGTATCTTTAAAATTATACTTCATTGGGAGTAGTTGCTGAATGTGACATGAAATCAAGAAAACTGTGCATCCGAGCAAGCAAAGACTAACAATATGAAAAATTAAAAATCATGATCAAAAGAGAAGCATTCAACGATTTTAACCATTACTAGTATGGTAAGCTGCCATTCAAGGTAGCCATGCTCTGATTTAATTCAACAAGCAAAAATGCAACCATAGACATCAAATATAAATTTTGAATAAGTACCTCAAGATTGGTTCCAAGCCTTCCAGCTAGAGCCAACAGTAAAGTTGTCTTACCAGAACTTGGCGGACCAAGAAGTAGCGTCAACCTGCTAAGCAAAACTAAGTCACACCTAGTTTACTTAGATCTAAATATTGGTTAACAAGTCGAAAATCATCCCCGCTCCAATACCAAAAAACTTAGAAAGAAAGTAAACAATAAGAACACCATAAAAAGAAACGGATGGAGAGAATTTTAATGGTTTACCTTGAAGGCCTAATAATACCACTTATGTTGTCCAAAACTGCCAATTTCTTTTTTCTTCCTGGGAAGATCTTCACTTGTCTCAGCAAGGCCTATGCCAGATGCATAGAGGGACATTAATATTGCCAAATCCCAGTAACTAAATAATGACGTAGCTATATAGCAAATAAGGCCTCTAGGACTTACTTCTGTCATGTTAAAAATGGAGTTAAGAAGAGTGGGCAGAGCTCTGCTTCCAACATGAACAAAAGCATCCAGTCTCAAGTTTTGAAATCGTACCTCAACTTTCGGGAATTCCAGACCAACTCTAAAATGTGGAGAAAAAAAAAAACGAAAGAACCATATATAAAATAGCTATAGATTCACCTCAATGAAAAATTCAAGGATGAAAGGACAAATGAATAGAGAATGAAGAAAATGGGTCATGAACTTATTAACACGATCTTCCAAAACAATGCTATCTAAACTTTCCCAATGGAACTGATATGATGTGCACATAAGCCATACTCCTAATCATGGGAAACGTGTGAAAAGTTCAACGGGGTAATGTTGCCTTTAATCCTTTACTCACATCTTTGAACATACTGGCGCCTTCTGATACAAGAACAAAACGGTCCTTTACGGTTGGTAGATATTAAATGAATACGGATTAGTCTAATCCTGGTTTTCATAGAAAAATACTGACTTGGAGTGTTGCCTTTGATCCTTTACTAAGACTGTTCGGCATAAGCACATCCAGTTAAGTGTCCTAGAGTTGTTAAATTTTGCAACTTTATAAGTAGGTAAAAGTAAAACTTGCTCATTCTTGTATATGTCCTGTAGCTTTCAAGAGAGCATTTTTATAGTCTTGTAGAGGTATTACACTCCTCTTGTAGTATTGCTATTTTGCCTTTTCAAAGTGTTTAATGATTTTTTTTAAAGCTACGATCATTCAATCTCCAACAAGTTACGAACTTCTGTTTTTTATGTTCCTCTTGCAAAGCTATTAAACATGATTTTAAGTAATTAAAGTACTTAATTTTACACTTAGCCATTGTTCAGACTTCAGATTTGATAAAGTATCTTTCAAGAAAGCTAAGAAATCTACCTGATGCTGATGAGTATAATCCTGATCAATTAGATGTGGTTACCAGAATACCCTACCTTCTTATAGGAAACTACAAAAACACTCTAGTCCTGTTACTACAGGAGCAAGACAGATAAATAGCCTTAAACATAGGGAAAATTGCAACAAACACCAACAAAGGAGAGTGGACACTTGGAAAATAGCTAATGGACCCTTGATACTACAAGGATGCCTTGTACACCGTTATTCATAAGTTTGGAGTAATTCTCAAGCTAAACCTAAAGTCACCATTCTAAAGGTTTGACTATCTATCTACCTTCTAAGTACACCTTACTTCATACTTGGTCTCTCCAATAATATGGATGTGATCTGTCATTACGTGCCATTGTCTCCACTATAGAAGGAAAAAGAAGTTGCTCTACGATCAGGAGGACTTGTCCACAGGCAGTAACTGACCAACAGACGGCAAAACTTTTTTTGATTTTTTTTTTGCGGGACCCCCTAAGACTTATAGTTTGCTACAAGTGTTACAGGCCTAATCAGAAGATAACTGCATAGCCCAAAAACACAGTTCATAGGTCCAATCCATCAAAGCATGGAATATTGTACACGTAGTGACTGAAAGTATCCTAGTTTTAAAAAACCCATGAGCCCAGTTATCGCCACAATAACAAATCTCAAACTTCATATTGTTGGCTGACATTTTCTTTTAAACCATGAAACAAATGCATAACCCCATCGCACTAGATAAATAGTGGGAGTGTGGGACATCATATCTTCATCATTCTCGCCCACTATTTTTAAGTAGTCTGACACTTTCATTACAAAAAAAAAAACTAATAGAGAAAACGAAAGAGGTTCTAGCTATGAGTGCCAACTTCTATACAGGACCTGTATAGTACAAGAGAATAACTATACTTTTCATGTATTGCAACTCTGTTATAATATGTTGCAACCTTTATTCAATATGTTATTACCTGGCATTTTATTGCAACTCTGTTGCAATACATTGCAACCTTTGTGCAATATGTTTCTTTCTTGTACCATACAGGTCTTATATAGAAGTGTTTCCCACATCTGAGTAGTTCAAAATGATGCAATTCACTCTCAAGGTCATTGGCAATATGATTATGAGCTTAGAACCCGAAGGTGAAGAACAAGAGAAATTCCGGGCTAATTTCAAAATCATTTCCTCTTGTTTTGAATCTTTGCCATTCAAGATACCAGGGACGGCCTTTCACAACGGTATCAAGGTAGCTTATTAATAGTTCGACAGCCGTACTTGAGATCTTGAGGAAGCAATTTCATATTTTTTTAATAAAGAAAAAAGAAAAAAAATGGTATTGAGTTACAGTCTGCAAATCCATCAGGATAACTAATTCAATAACACACACACATATTAAATCTTTCAAACCGATGGTATTTAACAATTATGTTTTTCTCGCTTTTCATGGCAGGTGATAAATGAAACCCTTTGCAGAGCTACAATCTTACGATGGTAATCCCGAAAAGCAGCCCAGGACTTTGAGATTGATAGCAACAAATCTTAAGAGTAGAACATTCAACAAAATATTTACAACTATAGCATGTAAATCGGCGTGTCAAACGGTTACTGAAAGCTTACAGGATACAGAATCAAGAAATCATGGTCTTTGAACTTGGATGTAGTTTATGTTCGCCATGATCCAGCACTTTTCCCAAATCCCTATGAGGTTAACCCCTCCAGATTCGACGTAAGTTCCACCACATAAGAGAATAAATCTATTTTCTTCCATACAAAATGGTAAAAACTTACTGGGATCTATTGCAGGAGCCCATAAAACCTTTCAGCTTTCCTGGCTTTGGTAGCAGACCGAGGATGTGCCCTGGGATCAACCTTGCCAAGCTCTAAATTTCAATTTTCATTCATCATCTGGTCTGCAGATACAAGTAACATTAACCAAAAAAGAACTAGAAAACGAAAAAGCAATATCACAAAATTTATTTTTTCAGTTTAGGGGAGCCAACTTTTTGTGAGAAAATGCTTTCAAGTTGACGAGTAAACTTTATTGCAGGTGGAAACCTCTCGACAAAGATAATTACATCCAGCCAACACTGGTCAGGATGCCAAGGAGAAATTATCCGATTGTAGTTGAGCACCTGTGAAGAGTTCTTTTTGTAAAACCTAACAATGCTAGCAATTGAACCTGAAGATGAACACTATATAACTAGAAAGAAAATGGAACAAGAAGAAATAAAAAGGCGGAAACTTTTAGATGTATGACGATTCAAATAAAATGTCCATATATGAGTACTCTGCTTAATCGCAGAGATTACAAGTTACGACACTACCCCTTTTGTATTGTACTCCCCCTTTTAGTTTGAACTGGATGGTCATTACGTGCATTGTGCCATTTTTTAAGATATTAAGTGGTGAGTATATGCATTACACATTGTATTTTAATATCATATTTTATTTTCGGGAAAAAAATAATTACTTTTCAGGTTAACCCCAATAGTAATATTTATGATTTAAACTTAATATGAGTTTATTTTTCTCATGAATTTATATAAGAAAGATATAAATTGGATTTTAGTTACT